>JAYKKM010000159.1:5955000-6030000 GCA_035772405.1 Chrysogorgia sp. JL179-B06
CGCACCTATCTGCAGGGCCCCATATGGTGGACTACGTCTGAGATTATGTCACTTGGTTATGAAGATCTGCAGTTCTTCGACTAAGCTTCTCAGGTCACTGGTGTACAGTGGTGGATCACAATGGCCAGAGGATGCAGTTTTATATAACTATATTGATGGTAATGAAGGTAACACTCCCTGTACATTGTACGGGTGACTAATGCAGTGCAGGGGATGGGAGAAGGGTTACCGCAGGCGAGGTCAGGCTCAAGGATAAGCCTTGGCAACCTTTCGTCAGGCGCATGGTCAAAGTTTGGTAACCTTTCTGGCAGGCCCAAGGTCAAATACTGTATTGGTAACCTTTCGAGGTATTGGGGTAGATTAACCTGATTCCATTCCCTTCAGCCTGCAATATTCCAAAGCTAATCGTAGATCTGTAGCCGTGCCTTTATTAATGGTTTATATCTAACAATAACTGCTTTATATTGTGAAGGAATAGAGAGTAGTTAAATGAAAACTTGTTTACCTTGGTTCCAAGGCTGTGTAACCCTCTTCATCTTTCATGTTTATTTTGTGAAGTTTAACGCCACATATATTTCTCTTTTCATAATCATACCAAGGAAAAGCAAGGCACAACTGCTGTTTCTGGCTGCCATCTGGCGCAGAAAACTATGATGTACAAAATATAGTTAAAATAACATTTTTGTACTGGCGATATTAAACACTTACAGTATTGACCAAACGGGAGGTCTTTACGGCAAAATTATCGTGCCCGCGGTCTTTCAGTACAGACCTAGCAACGAACGAGCTAGCTCTGTGTAAAAACACCAAGGGCAGGGTAATTTGCCGTAAAGATCGACTAAACGAGGTTAATAAGGTTTTCATTATATGGCTCTTTTAAATTTCTCACATTTCCTCAATTTTTTCGCAATTTTTTAAAACTTCAGTTGTTTCGTAATGACTGGTCTTTACGGCTTTCTAAAGACCGCTCAGCAACCAATCAGATTACAGAAAAGCTGCGTTAAGACCAGACTGCTTTTAAACGAGTCATACAGGGACAAGTTTTCACGTCTATCAGCTTAAGTCATACTCCGACTAATCAGCCCGATTTATGGTTTACATGCATGTTAAGGACGAGAAAGTAGAAACTGTCATGGAATGATTCATGGGCTCATAATCCGAACTGTTCTTCCTATTTTCCTTATCATGCATCTAAACCATAAATCGGCCCAATTAATCGCAGTGTGCATATGTATAGCATTAGTCGCGTGCTCTAATGAAGTCTTATGTGAATTTACATAAAGAAACAACCTAAAGTGTATTGATAGTAAGTTTATGGCTTTAATATACACCATATTTTATTCAGAGTTTCGGCCCGTATACTAGGACCGTCTTCAGAATAAATAAAGATGAAGAGGAAATTTATTAAGCGCCATTATTAGGAACTATCAGCCTGAATTCACACAAACGAGTTTGTGAAAAATGCAATTGAGCTCGGCGGGATTTCTACTAGATGAGGTACAAGGGCCGCCATTGCTGGTAACGATGGCCGTGAGTTAATTTATATATTGATTAACACTTATTTACTGGACCGAGGGAAACAGTATGTTTTGTGGTCCCGAGACCGTCGATGTTTCCCGAGACGAAGCCGAGGGAAACATCGATGGTCAAGAGACCACAAAACATTCTGCTTTCCCGCCCAGTATTAAAAAAGTGCTTTATTATCATACCAAGTGTCAAAGAAAAAACAAAACATAAAGACATGAAATATTTTATTCTTCAAACATTAAACTAAATACAATTAAGGCGAAAGAAGAGTTCATACAGTTCAAATTGTTAAATTCAATAAAAAGTCCAAAGGTCGCATTTTCACGTGATTTTTTCATTAGTTGACGGTCAACAACATATTATTGCCTTCTCAGAGCTATTGCGCAGAAACAGCTAAATTTCGTCACTTTCACGTGATATACACTCTCGACCAATGACATACTAGAAAAAGGGAACTTTGACACTTGGTATATAATAATAACATTCATTGACCGAAAGCTGTTCCTCATCCCCAGGACAATTTCCCGGTTACGAACCTTATAAAGGATTGTATGAACTTTGTAAAACTTCAGCGTTTCAGAGGAAAGAGGCTAACGAAGAAAGAAAAAAATAATTATAGGTGTTATTCTTGAAATTGAAGAATCAGAATGTGCTAGCTTCAAAAATAAAGAAAATATGTAAAATAAAATAGATTCCGAAGACGATGTCTTTTAAATACAAATATCGATTTTCTTGTTGAAACTGAAGTTGTATTAGCTCCAAAATTAAAAACATAAAAATGTGAAATAACTTGATCTGAAAGGAAGTTGTGATGGCAAAATATTGTATAGGGGGTGTGATGTTTCGAACAAGGGTGAAAGGAAGGGCCTTTGAAACGTTGCACCTCCTACAAACTATTTTGGCGGTAGATCAACTTTTTAGAGATTTAGATTTGTCTTTCTTTGAATTATTTAGTCAATGCCAGTTTTGATATAACATCCTCTCTCTCTTTGCAGGCATTCTGGAATTCCGCGGAAAAAAATCGTGAATTCCGCGGAACTTTTGAAGTCAATTCCGCGGCTATAAATCCAAATTCCGCGGCCAAAATGGGAAATTCCGCGGCCAAAATGGGAAATTCCGCGGAAATTAAAACGATCAAAAACATTCTTTAACACATGCAATAAGCCTGGAAACAAGTTAAAATGTTTTTTTTTAATAACAAAACTCAATCATTCTTTACTTACTGTAATTGTCCTACATAAATTTATAAACCTTGTGTAATGTGTCTTATATTATAGGCCGGTTTACACGATCAAAGTTTCTGTGTTCACAGTATGCTTTGATCAAAGTGTGTGACTAAAGTACCTGAAGGATATTTACTTGCTCGCTGTTTTGCATCTATATTTACAGAAAGGTGTGAGTTTTCCTTTGGATGTGGAACTTCTGACACTTTCTTTACAACAAATTTATCCATCTACAATGCTTACTTTCGCTTTTAAATTTCGCAATTTTTTTCCTGGAATTTAAATACAATACGTGAAACGGAAGTGAAACGGACCGGAAGTACTTCCATTTTGATAAAACATTTTTGTTTCAAAGCAAAAAGTAATTTTACAGGCGTAGCAAGACATTAGTGAACGTTGCTTTGTACCAGAGTACATGTAGAGTATCAAATATTTTGTAAATTCAGGGAAAAAAATTGAAAACGATGTGCCAAAATTGAAATTCCGCGATCTTAACCAAATTCCGCGAAATTCCGCGATTTTTGGTCGATTCCGTGAAATCGCGGCATCGCGGAATTCCAGAATGCCTGTCTTTGCTAACATGCAGTTCATAAACAGGTTGATGGAGAAACCTTGTATCCAGGATCTTATCTTCGCTCCCCGCCAGCCCCCAAGATAAGACCCTGGGTACGAGGTTGGTTGATGGAGGGTCGTGGCTAGATACAGCACGGTTGAGTGATTAAATCCAAACGCTGCAATACTCGCAGTTGAGGTGACCGTGAGGTACTAAGTCTGAGTCGTCTTCTGGACGATCGTTTTTAGTATCCGCGAGAGGTTGGACGAAATAAGAGATTGTACTGCTATCATACGATCGGATCATACCTGTATGATGAAATACATCATGGAACTGCTAACCCCAAAACAAGTTAGATCCAAGTTAGATCGTTTGTGTTCAGCTAGTCTGTAAGTCGGCGCACTTGATCTTGTAAATTTCTCTCGTGAGACTGTTCTTTGTCTTTTGGTTGGTCAGTGTGGCGGGGGCTACACGTATGTTGTAAGATCGTAAAATACGTGCAATATGTAGCTTTAATCTATCGTATTGTTGTCACGGTTGTAGCTGCTGTCGGTCTCATTATTTTTGTGGTGAATGTGGTAAAGTTCGGAGTAGACAGACGATACACGAATGGATGATCGTCAATCTCATATCCTCAGAAAAATTATTCTGAGTCCCGGACAGGAATCGAATCTGCTCAATGGTTAGAACGTCTCACCGGCAATTAGATGATCCACAAAAACGTGTGTTTCGCAAAAATAACTACAATATCAACTTTATTAAACGGAACAACTACAAAACAATCGATACAGTACACTACATTGGCGATCGTTATCTCTTTGGTTTCGCTACGTTGACGACACCATTACTGCGTTACATAAAGACGACGTCGACGATTTTCACAAACATGTTGACGAAAAGAACTATGACATACAATTTACCAAATAAATCGAAGAGAATGGAGCTCTTCCTTTTCTAGACTGTTTGGTAACATGTGACAAGAACAAACTAAGGACTAGTGTTTACAGAAAACCAACACACACTGACTAGACCACTGGATGAATCATCCTACAACCCAACGGTATACAAAGCCACAAGCATTAAGACTTTGACAAGACGAGCACAACTTATTTGCGATTCACCCGAAACTCTACGAAAGGAAAACGAATACAGTATCTTCGGCGCAAGTTTCGCAAAAACAACTACAACGTCACCTGAAATTGTTTCAAGCAAAATCATAAAAGTATAGAGATGATTTTGTTCATTTTTCCATTTGTTCATTTGGCAAAAATCATTTGACCCCAACGCTATTGGTCTGCTCGACGCCTATAGTAAATATTGTTATTGTTGATTGACTTTATCATGGTTATTAAATAGTAGAAAGATTTCTGCAAGTGTTTGCTTCAAATTGTAAATTTATTTCCAACCTTTGGTTAATTTAGTCATCATATTGACACTGTTCTGAAAAAGACACTTCATTTTTTCCCTTTCGGCCGCTGGTACTTACTTGAAGTTCTTAGTGTGAAGGTTGCGGGTTCGATTCCCGTCTGCGGCTCAGAAACATTTTTGAGTAGCAAACAATTTACCATATTAAAATAACCAAGCTCCAAGTCACTTTTAATATGTATTTGCACTTCGTACAGATTGTAGGAAAAGTTTGGTTGCTATTCCCAGTGGGGGCAGTCAAATTTTTATATACTGTACATATATATTTGACCATTAACAAATCCTCTCTTCATCTAAAGAAAATTGTTCTAAAGCCTCCTGTATAAAAGAGCCAGTGATACTGTAAGCTCGCTACTTGAAAAAGTCCTGCGAGAGGCTTCGCTCTACTTCGTCGAAGATGAGATGTCTTCCTGTAGAGATTTGAGAGTTGGGGCAACTATAAATATGTATATGATGTTTGACTGTTCTGACCTCAATAGCTCAGTTGTTATAGCGCTGATTCGGAGACCTCGGGTTCGATTCCCGGTTGGGGCAGTCAAATTTTCATATACATAACTTGAACAAACTTAAATATACATGTACTGTACCTAGCTGTTTCTATATATAATATGCAGGGTGACATCATTCAACATTTACAGTGTATCTTATAAATACAGTAGACCTCGGGTTCGATTCCCGGTTGGGGCAGTCAAATTTTCATATACATAACTTGAACAAACTTAAATATACATGTACTGTACCTAGCTGTTTCTATATATAATATGCAGGGTGACATCATTCAACATTTACAGTGTATCTTATAAATACAGTAGACCTTGGGTTCGATTCCCAGTTGGGGCAGTCAAATTTTCATATACATAACTTGAACAAACTTAAATATACATGTACTGTACCTAGCTGTTTCTATATATAATATGCAGGGTGACATCATTCAACATTTACAGTGTATCTTATAAATACAGTACCTCAATTTTGTCCTACTGTATATACAGTATACTGTATGTATATATATATATATATATATATATATATATGTACTGTATATATATATATATATATATATATATATATATACATATATATGTATATATATATATACTTCAAGCTAGTCGAAACATTGAATACTCAATAAATATGTTTACATTATTCAGAGTTACTGTTATTGTAGCCACATTGCCATTCAAATTATGGGAATTATGAAATATGTGATAACTAAATATATTATATTTCAACTGTAAATTGTCCAATCAGAGAGCTAGATTAGTGCTATGATAAATTGACTTGTCACATGGTAACCCTCCACTTTGTGGTACTCAAGCTCAACTTCAATTCACGCTAGCTTGAATACCTGCTGTGGCAAGGATATAAGACAATATTATACCTCATCTATAAATTGTCCAATCAAAGAGCTAGATTTGTACCAGTCAATTAAAACTTGAATTCCCCACTGTGGTGAATACCCCTCTCTGGAGGGACCCCTCTGTCGAGGGGTATTCCCTCTGTCGAGGGGTATTCCCTCTGTTGAGGGGTATTTAACTCGAGTATCATGCGCGAAACAAAATACCATGCACAAAGACCAATAACACAAACCAAGATGAGCCTGTAAACAATGGAGGAACAACAAGACATTTCTTTAGACGTTTCTGGACATTTCAAGACAGCATTCAAGATTGTTTTGGTATAATATATCATTTATAGACCCTGCGCTCGGGCAATTCATCAAAATATTATCCGAGGAATAATATATCAACCGTCTGGGTAATATTTTGTAGGGAAATTGCTTTGCCTACAGGTCTATAAATGATAAGTATTCTGCTAGACCCTACGCTCAGAGCCTCAGGATATTATAGAGAGTTACTCTAACCTTCCGAATAATCGTATAGGGCAAAATAATAGTATAGAGTGGAAAAATCCGAAGCAATCAATAATAGTATAGAGTAGAATAATAGTAGAGTGGAAAATTATCCAGACGTCAATAATAATATAGAGTGGAATAATAGTATAGAGTGAAAAATTATCCAGACGTCAATAATAGTATACACTATATATACTAGAGCGGAATAATATGTCTATCATGTTTTAAATGTACAGTACATTCTAGCTTTTTATGAAACAATGGGAAAGACATTAAGATCAATAAAGTTGAACAATATTGTATTTACTGGTATTTAATAACTCTCCAGATTCGTTTTTCCAGCCAGTTGCAAGAAAACGACCAAAATATGTAAAAATGCGAACTGTTAAGACAAGTTTATGGAAGTGTACAAATTCAAGATGGTGGAGCACTTTTGTTTGGTTTTGTTTCGTGGAGCGAATATCAGTACAGTATATTTCTCACTTGGATAAGGCTTTGGACAAGGGATTTTCTCAGCAATGCATACAGAAGTGGTGAACTTATAGAAATTCCTAAATTTAATAATCGTACAGGCCCGAATAAGGTTCGTAAAGAATGGAAAATGACTAAAATTAATAATCATAGTTCCGAATAAGGCCGTATAGAGTGGAAAATTTCTTTGAAATAAATAATCGTACATATACGATTATTCGGAAGGTCAGAGTACTGTATGGGGATTATAGACTGTAACCAATTGTGGTGCCTTTTACATCCCTTTATATTCTGTATGTGATTTTGTTCATTTGTTCGTGAGGAATCAATAGAAAGCGACAATGTGACAAATGCCACACTGCACCACCGCACTTCAGCACTGTGTCTGATTTATACATGTACTGTATACTAATTTATATACCATAGTATACCTGAATTTCAACTTTTTTAGTAATGTATCTCTTCAATGACTCTTTACAGTCACTAAATGGTTTGGTCTTCTCCCATAGAGTTGTAACTTTTTCTTTTTCTTTTTCTTTCTCTGTGACACCTGGTGCATGAGATTCTAATGTTTTGTTGGTTGCTTTCTTTTCAGTCATCCAAAACTTGAAAATGATTTAACAAATAGAAACAAATCATTAACAAAAGAATAATGCAGTATAATAATTTAATGTGGTATTGTACTCTCACTTGCATAAAATTTCACAATGCAATCCAACACCATGCAAAATTATTTGAACTACAGTATACTAATTGTACCTTACACTAACATAACTCTTTAAGTATACCCCATGGTAGTGTTCAGTTACAACACAAGGTGGGTCGATAGGGGGGGGGGGGGGGGGGGGGGGGGAGAGATGTGAGACATCTGCAAATGTGGCCCTGGCTGTGCATAATGAATGTCTTACCCATGATCTAACATACCCCAGAGTGTGCAGGGTACCTATGGACCAGCAAGCTCATTGTGAGCTCCATATATACATGTATGTAGAACTCACTGCTCTGGTATTACCTAAACCATAACCGCATGGGTACGAGGCTATACTATGCCTCTGCTATAACTTTGACTTCAAAAGCCCACCACTTATTTTTGCAATTTTGCACAATATCACAACTGCCTTGGATTTTGAGGCAGCACTTCCCTTGCGATAGTATAACTTTCTAGTTATTTATCACAGCTAAGTCCATGCCAGAGATTGTCAGCATGGAGTGCATGGAATACTAGAATGACAACCAATAGTCCAATACCTTTAGTTGTTTCCAGGTTCCTGAAGTACCACAGCTATTACAAACATGACTTCCGGTTGTCTTGTTTACAAAAAGTGTCAATAACTCATTACTATCCCCCGTGTTCTTATTTTTCCTGGATGACCCCACAGCACAAAAAGGACACTCTGCCATGATCGTTGTATGACCATGATTAAATCTGATTTCCTTCTGCTTAAGATAAATCTCAATACTTTTTACAGTTGGTGTGGATGCTTCGTTACTTGAGGAAAGAGTATTTTTTAATCTGCATCCACCAGCAAGTGTAGTGGGCCATACAACCGGTGATTTGAACCAATTGCATTCATTTCCATAATCCTTCGATTTAAAACGACAGTATCCAACCAAAGATCGATGGGTGAAGTAATGTGATTTTATATTCTTACGTTGTGTTACGGTGGAGAACAAATTTTCACCGAACGAACGACCTCGCGAACGACAACATCGAGCCATTGGTCCGCACTGAGCCAGCATTTAACTGTTCAGCGGTTAGATGGTACGTCATGTTAGGATACATATAGAGATTTGGTCTGTTCGAGGTTTGTGGTGGTTCTGTGGTAGCTCTAGTTTGGTGGTTTGTGGTAGTTTACGGTGGTTTATGGTGGTTCACGGTGGTAAATGGTGGTTTGTGGTGGTTCATGGTGGTTTACGGTCCTTTGTGGTGGTTCTGTGGTAGCTCTTGTTGATTCGTGGTGATTTACGATTGTTTGTGGTAGTTCTGTGGTAGCTCTTGGTGGTTTGTTGTAGTTTACGGTGGTTTATAGCGGTTCACGGTGGTTTATGGTGGTACATGTATATGGTGGTTCATGGCGGTTTAGGTTTGTGGTGGCTCTGTGATAGCTCTTAGTGGTTCGTGGTGGTTTGTGATGGTTCATGGTGGTTTACGATGGTTTGTGGTGGTTCTGTGGTAGCTCCTGGTGGTTTGTTGTAGTTACGGTGGTTATAGCGGTTCACGGTGGTTTATGGTGGTACATGGTGGTACATGGTGGTTTACGGTGGTTTGTGGTGGTTCTGTGGTAGTTCCTGGTGGTTTGTTGTAGTTTACGGTGGTTTATAGCGGTTCACGGCGGTTTATGGTGGTACATGGTGGTACATGGTGGTTTACGATGGTTTGTGGTGGTTCTGTGGTAGCTCCTGGTGATTTGTTGTAGTTCACGGTGGTTTATGGTGGTACATGGTGGTACATGGTGGTACATGGTGGTTTACGGTGGTTTGTGGTGGTTCTGTGGTAGCTCTTGGTGGTAGCTTCTGTGGTATACATGGGTAGAGAGAAAGGAAAATGCTCTCCCAAAGTTTTAATTTGGTGTCCGATGCAGCATTTCAAGGTAATAGTGAATTGCCCATTGCACGATGCCCACTTAAATTTGAAAGCTGGACATCACGAATAGATTCCGAAAATTACTTAAATCCACGCCTCGTGTATAACCAGGCAATATATTACGTTGGTGCGCATCATGAACGATATTTGTCTGCGTCTCGGGATATAATAAATATTTTGCCACTGTCTAACTGTCTGTTAAGCAGCCATTTCCTGTGAGACTTTCATACAAGTCTGCTTGTTCGCTTCGATTGCTGGACCATTTTGTCAGTCTTGGCAACAATTTTTTGGAGCTAATAGAATTGATTGCAAGTGTGAATTACAGAGCTTTCTGCAGAATCCACGGAACAGATGGAACTTCGTCATTTCATGATAATGTCTTGTTTTCGCCAATAGGCAATGATAAACATCTGCAGATATTTTTATTTTATGATGAAGAAATTCGGCCATTTATCAGTAACTTTTTCCGTAGTATAGTGACTCTACTTTTGTCAAACAATTTAAAAATGTATTTGTTGGACTGAATGAGAATGGCGAGGATGTTCTTTGGAGACTTACTAAATCTACAAAATGCGAAGAGATCAATGATTTAATTGGTGCTCTCGAAATGATTATTGTTGACGACTGCTGCCACGTTAAAAACTTTTATCAATCACATTTTCCAAATGATCCTGTAAAATTGGATATTTTCCATGCTGTGCAAAGAATAGTTAAAGGTGCCGTCCAGTCCGTTCTGCGCATGTCCACGTTTCTGTTTGCATCGTTTGTTTACATTGCATTATATAAACATTGAACATGAAGTATTGCGGATTTTGTTCACACGCTTGAGCTTTTCCGCCTAAAAAGCGTGCTATAAAAAGCGTGCTGTTCCTAAATGTTGTTAATATATCAAACTACCACTCGTGCCTTCGCTGCACCTTTGACGAATACTCGCTTTCGAACTGTCGCAAATCTATTCCGTTAAAGTTTGTTGACATGCATGGGGTCCCCAACGTTTGAAATATCACACATGCGCAGAACGGACTGGACTGCGCCTTTAAGACATTATCGAAGGGCGCCCTCAATCACAAACTTTCGAAAAAGAGGTTCGCTTGATTTTTCATACTGACGGTGACATGGGTGAAGAGAGGTTGATGATAACGCCAGAACCAGCAGAAATTGAGGGAAATCTTGAACTTCTTTTATATCGGTGGAAAGGCATATTGACAAATGCTACCTTGGATGCCTTCGTTAATTTACGCCAGCATATCAACAAAGGGTGTCTTTCGGGAATCCCCGCAGGTGCTGGAACAACACGGAACGAAAGGCTTCACAGACATTTAAAACGTTCCTTATTAGGAGTGTTTCTTTTATTTCTCCTGAACTTGCTTTAGTCGTCCTCAGTTTAGTTTTATATGTTTGGACATGTCGACGAAAAGAGCCAACCTGTAAGAAACATCAACGTGTGATCCCCATTCCTCCACCCGAGTTTCTCAATGATGGCACTTCAGGAGCATCCCTCCAAACAGCATCATCGACACTTCCATCACGATGAACCACCACGAACCACCACAAACCACCATAAACCACCAAGAACCACCATGAACCATCACAAACCATTGTAACCATCACAAACCATTGTAAACCACCACAAACCACCGTGAACTACAATATCTATTTCCTTTGAGATAAATGATCCTGAGACGTCAGCCATTTTCACCGATAACCCTTTGGTATCTTTTCGCCGTAATAAAAACATTCGTGACTCCTTAGTACATAGTGCATGCCCTTAAACAAAATACCTTGGCACCAGCGGGAACAATTTCTTGCGGCCGTTCCCGCTGCAACACATGCACTTTTCTCAATCCCAATACAGTTATTACTGCCCCCAAATTCGACCACACAATCCGTCATACTTTTTCATGCACGTCCACCAACATCATTTATTGCATTTCTTGCGATAAATGCCCTAAAATCTACATCGGTGAAACTGGGCGACGCCTTTCAGACAGGTTTTCTGAACATCTTCGTCCCGTGAGGATCAATGATGTTGACAAACCTGTAGCCCGCCATTTCAACAGCTCCAACCATTTGGTTTCAGACATGAAAGTCTGCGCCATCCTTCCCATCTCAGGTGCAGGTAACGATAACCGCAAACGGCAAGAGAAGCGTCTCATTTTTAAACTTAGCACCACACATCCTCTTGGTCTTAACGAACGTTTTTCTTTTATTTAATTTCCTACAAGTTTTTTGTTATTTTAGTTTGCTTGGAACTTTTTATTATTAGCTTATGCACTTTCCTTTTCAAGTTTTTGTTTCTTATTGCTAATATATTATCGCCTAATCCCCTTGGATATTGGACCTGTCATTTCTCCCTCCCCCTCAGTCTGTTTGCTGATCAACTGTAAAAATAGCAAATGATTTAACTTTTCGCATCTCATCACTTATTAGTTTGTTTATCTCCCGTGCATTTGATTGGCTACTTGCTACTTGTGACACCCTTTTGGCATATATATATAAGCCCTATTTATTTTATTTCATCTCGTCTTACTCTGATGAAGGGCTCCGCTCGAAACGTCAGTATCTCGTCACTAAATTCTTGGCAGTTTACCACCTTTTCACTTTGCTATATATATATATATATACAAGGTCGATATACTGCCGAAATAGCGTGTTGTAGTCCAACAGCGTGCAGTAAATAGTCGTTTTCACTCTCTGATGAAGGACCTTCGCTCGAAACGTTAGACTACTTATACGTATTATTTCGACAGTACACTAAACTTTTTAGATATTTGATTTATATTTCGACATTGCCTACGCAGCACAACACGTTTTATTACTTTTATATCAATTTGATATTGATTAATTTGAACTTTATTATTTACCAAATGCTCTTCCAGAGAGCCGTGCAAATAAATATAAGATAATAATTAAGATACTGGATAAAAGTTATTACAATATATTCAATAATATTTTTATTAATAATTATATGAGTTTGAGCATGATACCGAGAGTTATCAAAACATTTGATGTCACTGTTTATTTATAATAAATAAAAGTAAATAGTATTTAAATTCACTATATTTATTTACTTCGCGTCGATTGGGAGCCTGGGAATAGTAGGGTGACGTAAACAGACTGGAGCCAAGATCAATGTAGGCTAAAAGGGATGACCCAAAAGGACCTTTCTAGATTTTTATTAGGTTTTAAGATGGCACTCCACCGGTTTCTTGGGAGTATATGGACTTTTAGGATTAGGGTTTAGGGTTAGGGTAAGGATGCCAGTTTTGTCAGGGTCAGTTTCCATTGAAATTGAGTAAAGATTTGGGTAAGGGTCGTTTTGAGTCATCCCTTTTAGCTTGCACCAAGGCAAACGGTGGAAGCTAAAAGGGATGATGACTCAAAAGGACCCTTGGTGGGTGGCCTTAGTACAATCTATTTAACAAATATATTCCATTTTGCCGTTGTATGCACAAATGACGTCAGAACGTGTAAGAACAAAAAAGTGGCCCACGAGACGATAGTGGGTCAGTGTGATCACCACGTTCTGACGTCTTCTGTGCATCTAACTGAACAGACAACATCAAAATGGAATCTATATATTTGTTTTATGCAATAAAAATTGAAAACAAACCATTAATAATAGATCATGGCCAACAACCAATGAGAAGCGCATAGTAAACAGGTTATTGTATAATACACCTTTGATTGTTTAACTAGCTAGAAATCTTCTCAGAAAACAAATTTGTTATTGTTTCCTCCACTGCTATTCGTGTCTGTTTGTTTTCGTTTTGTCGAACTGTTATGGTGACCAAATTGTTGTTTTCCATACAAACCAACCAACCAAGGACTGCGCATGTCCAGGTCAAAATTAATCCCACAAGCGTTATGGCTTACGTTAACCTATAAGTTCAAGCAATCTTCTTAAAGATAAGCGTCTAATCCAAATCTCTCCCGCGCATTGATATTGCTTTAGCCTATAGGACTAATTTATTCATATTATGCGCTTGCGTGGTTCAAGCCATAAAAGGGATGTCTCAAAAGCACCTTTCTATTTTCAAGAACTAGTCGAATTACCTAACCTTGATCCTAACCCTAACCTTAACCGTAGCTAACCCTAGCCAAAAATAAAGACCAGACAAAAACAGAAAGGTTATTTTGAGTCATCCCTTTTAGCCATTTTCACTTGATTCAGGCCGTTAAAAACAACATTGATGGTGACCTTTAGCAACCTCGTTTCCAGAGCCTTCGCTCGCCCGCCATCTTGCCTTGCACCGCGAAGGCACCGGGGACGAGGTGGGGACCTTTAGGACGGCAACGGTAATTGTCAATATTTTTTAACATTTAAAAGAAGGCACTGTTAATTGACTACGGTATTTGATATCTGAAGCTTGTTTTTTCACCACCAAAACCCCTCAATACTACTAAAATGATCGAAATGTCTGTTTTGAAGTCAATCAATCTTGATTCTTAAGTAACACCTCTTACGTCTTTGTGAATTCATGCCGTTGTAAACAAACGAAGACGGTGCACACATTACCTTTATCGTATGAAGAATTTTTTGTTTGTAGGACGCTGTCCTCTAGGTTTGCCGTTCTATTTTGCTAAAGTTCCCTATCGCCTTGATTCTGCCGTTCTGAGACAAGTTACAAGTTAGCCTGCGACCAGGCTGATTGGTCTCCCACTTATTTCCCAACGAGCCTGCTCGCAGGCTAGTTACAAGTGTAACATTGCTGCCTTAATATTACCATTACACTGTAGTTTCATCTTTGATAACTACTGTATAATATCTGTTGTTCTTACATTGTCCATTTTCTAAGAATGACGACGCCTGCATCGGTGTGTTTTCTGCGTTAGGATACTCACAGCTTGCTTCAACTTCGCTGATTGTCTTTAACAATCCTCTATCTCCTTCCTTTTCTGTGAAACTAGACAGTGACTCGACGCTCGATCGACTTCCCACACTTGAAATCCCCGAGTCTATTTTTTCCATCATTGTCCTCGGTTTCCGTTCGCCTCCAGTCTCCCTCTGCTTCCCAGTTACCTTTGATGAAATACCAGTATGGTTTGAAGTTAGATGATTATACTGAGGTACTATACCAGTATCGGGATCATTTGTCGGCAAGTTTTTTAACAAGATGGTGTCTCTCGAGTGAAAAGAAGTATTTCTGTTAATGTTTTCCGTCCTTCCATTACACTGATCAAAACCTTCAACCATTGGTGAGAATGTTTCTTTTTGGTACCCAAGCACGAAGTCCTCTGCAGTTGAGTCATCTGCAGTTGTGTTATCACTGACCTTATCATTACATTGCTTAGGAGTGAAATGATTTTTCACACGATCAAAAGTCGTCTCAGAATCTCTCTCGTTATCTTGTGAAAGTTGTTGAGCAGGACTTGATGTCATGGAATAGTTAAGACCCTTTTCATTTATTGTATCTGCGGTCTTCTTGTTGTTCAAAAGGTTTAAATTGTCCGATATGTTTTTACTTGCCTTTGGAAAATCGATCGTTGGCGGCGGAGCTTTCCGTCTTTCAGAACATTTCTGCTTTTCTGCGTTTCCTGATATTACTTGGACTATGTATGCTTCTTCACTCGTTCCATGTTGTCTATTCTCCGAAACAGGACCAGTTCCGTGATTTTCTACACCATTGCACAGTTGATGTGTCTTTTCTTTTTCATACAAATCATTGCAAGGTATCCGACCATTTTCAAAAACTCGTTTGTGTTTTTCCACAGTCTTCTCAATGTCCTCGTCAAAATTGCTTCCGTGAGTTTCCGCCTGAAATAACGCTCTCTGCCGAACCAGCGGCGACGAACTCCGAGAACACCCACTCTCAAACCCCTTCGAACATGACTCGCTGGATGAACTTGAAAAAGAATTTCTTGCGAGGTGATCGTTTATAGGTTGGAAACTCTCAGTCAGGCTTTGTTTGTTCGAACACTTTGATATCGGATCTATCTGGATTTCACGTACCTCCTTGTTGACCCTCTTTGTACCACTATGTTCATACGTCTCTTCGTTTTCCCATGCCGTTCCCTTGTTCTCTACGGTAGATGATCGTTCGCTGGTTCTAGTCCGTAGTAACGGACAGCTGGATCTCCGGAGAAAATTTGACTCTGACTGCTGACTGCGGTGTGTAAAATTATGATAGAAATGTTTTGGCGACATTGCAGGGCTCACGCTTAACGTTGGTGACGATAGTTCAGTTAAGGTGGTAGCAATAGACTGTGTATCTAGTAGCGAACCTTGCTGGGATGCTGTTCTTGGAGACACTTGACCCATCAGATCAAAACACGCATTTTCCCTTTGTTGATTTCGTTTTGGTCCATTTACTCTTTGTTTATGTAGACTACTCGCCGTCCGCTGTGCTGCCTTCGCCTTCCATTTCTTCCCCATAAATCCCACCACAAACACACTATCTCGTCTTCCCATTCGTCCTGGTGGAAAATTACTTCTTAAACCCGGTGCTGGGGTATTGCTTACTTTCACAGAGCGTCCTAGTTTCGACTTTTTTTTTCGAACCGCAGTTGGTCCCCCGTTCATTACGTGTTCTTTCTCCTCATTCTCCTGCTCTTCAAGACGACCAACACTGTCTAATTCATCGTAGTTGGATTCACTTATCTGGGAGCTTGAAGAGTTGCGGTGTATTTTAATTGTAGGAAGACTGAACTCTTTTTCATTATTGCAATTATTGTTTTCAACATTCTCGTACTCCTCCCTGGACTCTTCGTAATCCTTAACCCCATCGCACTCCTCATTTGTCTTACATGTATACATTGCCTCGCATTTCCCAGTTGTACATTTCGATTCATCAGAAAGGTTGCCCTGATCTCCATTGTAGGACAATATTTGTGGCCTGTTTGTCAACCATGAATGACGTCTTCTGTACAAACTTGGAGAAGCCTCGCTGCTTTCAAAAGAATTCCCAGGCCACGAGCGACCAATCAATCCCCTGTTCGCGAGAACCCCCATCTCACTTGGCGTGCCGGCATCTTTAGCCCTGGGTCCGACAAGCGACTCGATCACCTTCAAAGCATTCGCCGCTCCAATCACGAGTGGTCTTTTCTTTTTCACAGATTTTTGTCTTGCTTTTGCGTGGGAGTAGTACAAGGAGAAGTTACTGACGATGACTGGTATTGGTAACGCAACACACAGCACACCGCAAATGGCGCAACATGTACCCACAAGCCTTCCAGGTAAGGTTTGGGGGGTAAAGTCACCGTAGCCTACTGTAGTCATGGTAATGACTGCCCACCAAAAGCTTGCTGGGATAGAGGTAAATTTGTTTTCTTTCGATTCACTCTCGGCGTAAAACATCAAACTGGAAAAAACGACAACGCCAATGCTAAGAAAAAATCCCAGAAGGAATAGTTCGCTTAAGCTCGACCGCAACGTGTGGCCGAGAATTTGAAGGCTATAGGAATGGCGGGAAAGCTTAAAAATACGAAAAACTCGAATTAAACGGACAATTCGGAGTATGACGATGGAATTCATTTCAGAATTTGTTAAGAAAAGGTGCAGGTAAAATGGCGCAATGGCAGCTAGATCCAACCAGTTCATAATCCGCTTGATAAAGTCACGTTTACATGGACATACAGCAAAGCGAAGAAGAAGCTCCAGCGAGAACGAAATAACACAAACAATTTCGATGATATGGATGGCTTTGTGTGGCGGTGTGTCGGTACGCGAGAAGTATTCTGTGGTCTCAACGCAGGACACGACCACTGAAACAATGATTAACAACATGCTTAACGTGGCTATTATCTGGAAATAAACAGAAATTAATATTAACTACAGCTGTGATGCCAAAACGTAGACAGAGTAGAAATCAAAAACTCGAAACGGTTCGTCTACTCCTATAATAGATATAACAGCTTTATACGTCTACCCTTTATGCGTCTCAAATTTGTATTAGTAGAAACTGATCATTGGCCATTCATTACAAATGCTGCATTCTGATTGGCTACTCAACCGTCGTCTATTCGTGATAGATCATGATGGCGAAACGCGCTCAAAACAATGGCAGAAAACTTTCGTTTTGGGGAGGTTTCAGATGAGTTTTTGGATAATTTTTTGGAGAATGCATGATTTGTAATAGTCCACTAATGTGTTTCTACTAAAACAATTAGACAACTCGTCCTCATTGTCTATGAGCGAATAGTCAACTCAGGCTTCGCCTTCGTTGCCTATTCGCTCATAGACAACTCGGACTCGTCTAATTGTTAAATAGACCACTAGTTGGTTGACACTAAGAGACGTTAGTATCAATCAACTAGTGGTCTATTACAAATTCGGCATTCTGATTGGCTGAGCTACTAGAGCACTATTGGTGATAGACCACTAGTAGCGTTATCCAATCAGAAACCTTCTTATAACTGGAATACTCTTATCCTGACCAATCAGAAGCTACGACATATTCACGCTACAAAGTAAAACCTGAAATATAGTCCAAACATGGCGTCCGCTAAAATTTATACACGAATGATGAAATCATGAAAACATTGGCCCGATAGTGATGGAAAATTGTTCAGTTTGACATTTTCGAATAATAAAAATGAATTCACGTATGCTTATGGAGTATATCTACACCAAATTTGAAGCAAATTAGTAATAACAATCTCGTTTTTTTTGTGAGCGATTGTTTATCATGTGTCATCGAGCAACTCTACATTTTGAATGGGGAGACTTCTACACACAAAAGGTGAATCTATATGAAAATTTGGAACAATAACTCTCCCTCGTTGTCTATGAGCAGATAACTTGCACAACTCGGGCTCGTTGTCTAATTGTTAATTAGTATAATTTCTGAGCTTAAACGAGTTCTAACACATCAACTAGAAATCATACTTGAAAAAGTGTTTCGTGTGACTAGACCACAGAATAAATACTCAACCAATGCAGAAGTCCGACTCCGTGTCGGCGCCTTTGATGTTGGTGTCCTCGTATTTTCGGCCGCCGCCATCTTCCTAGCAAGCGTGCATGGAAAATGTTTATGTTATACTGAAGATGTTGATGTCGTTTTTACGAAGAAAAACAGTTCGTTGTTAACTTTGGAACGTGGACGATGAATCAGAATGCTTTGTGACAGCTCCAATCACTCCACAAACAAAAACTCGTAAAACAAAAACCGCTTGCTAGCAAAATGGCGGCCGTGAAAAAAGTGGGACAAAAAAATGGCGAAGTCGGACTTCTGGTTGAGTATTTATTCTGTGACTAGACTGAGTTTATTCGTTCCAGTCCCTCTCGGAATCTTTATTTTGGTGTGGTTTCTAAAACATGACGAATTATTTTTCAAAATGGCGACTATACTATTAATACTACTAATGAATCGTCGAAAAGGCTCAAAAACTTAGCATAAAGACATTGTATATCTCAGATTTCGTTCAAAATAGAACTGTCTACTCTAAGGGTGTGGAAGTTGTTTATCGTATGGTTATTTGTATTTTTACGTCAGTTTTGATCGTTGGTTTGTTTTTGAAAGCTGTCAAGCGTGAAGAAAACATCGAGAATTGCATTTACAAATTATATCTAATACAGTTCAAACTGTCTTTTTAAAACGTCTCAATTGAATATTCAGTTCTTATATCTTAACCATTATGCTCGCTTACGAGAACAGTCAATCTGCATATTGGGAGACTAATACCGCTTATGTACCATAGCCTCATCCGCAGGCAGCTCTGTGGCTTCTTTTTTCCGAATCAAATAGCTTGTTTCGGCCGAAAAATTAACAAGAGTCTTCACAATCCCTATACTTCCCTGCAATCCCAACCAAAACATACTCGCACAGCATTGTAAGCTATTTGACTCGAAAAAAGAAGCCACAAACTCACAGAGTTGCATGCGGATGAGGCTATGTGTACCATATTATTAAAATATATTAGGGAGTTTAAACAAATTGACGAAATAGTGGAGCTGCATGGGTCTAACGTTTTGAATGGAGGGCCTTCGCCCAAGATTGAAACTGACGTAAAGACTGGTAAAGTGAACGGCCAATTATCCCAAGACCTGCTACACACTATGGGGCTGTTTGCATGAATCCCGATTCAGTTTCATTCCGGATTGAATGTGAATTCAAACCGCGTTTACATCGGAATTCTATCCCAGGATCGAAAATTGCGTGAAATCTGAAATTTCAAGATGGCGATCAATAACATTATAGCGGGTATGTTTCTTTCAGCAAGTTCAGCGCTTGTACATTTCAACATGTGCCCTAAATTGATAATTCAGCGAAGAATAAACATAAAGAAAAGGAGGAAAGCATTACTAGCAACGATAATCGATGCGGTCGGAAGTAAACAAGCATTTAATTCACCTTTAATTGATAACATCGTCGACAAAGAGCTATTTATATTGAACAATATGACGTCGGTGCAATTCCTATCTCTAGCTGAAAAATTATCCTCTATAAATGTTAAAAGCACGCATGTGTTGTTCTATAGGTCGTGTTTTTCATTCCGGAATGAAATCTCTCACCACCTTTAGATGATACGGAATGAAATTTCAATGAAACTCTGATCCGGAATGAAACTCAATCCGGAATGAGAACCGGAATGAACTCAATATTGAGCTACTGTAAATCTCATTCCATTCAGGATTGAACTCATACCGGTTCTGTGAAAATCCCTTTAGGTGTTTACATGAATACGGAATGAGATGTAGCGGATTCATGTAAACAGCCCCTATGTCGGTAGTACATCAACCTTTTCAAGTTTTCGATGTGTCTACACTGTTGCCTACGCAGCTGTTGCAATACAACTGATTCATTAAGCAAATTATAGGACGGCTACGGCTAGAACCAAATTAATTTCAGTTTAGCATGAACTCTTAATGCCGTTCTAGACTTCTCTCCCTCAGTTAAAACGAGAGATCGTCAGTGAGTTGAAATCATAAACCCAATAGTGAGCTTTCTATACACGCTGATTGCTGGTCACTAACGTAGTTGTGAATAAGTTGGTAGGGATCTTTAATAAGGCTATTTTTAACTTCATAATTTCGTTTGCCGCCAGAAGACATAGTAATTGGTGAATACTGTTGTGGACTCCCAGCCTTTTTCTTTTTTAGTGTATGTATTTTTTTCTTGTTGTTTTAGTGTATATGTATTTATGTGTAAGTTCATGTAAGGCGAAGCACATTAAAGTAAATTAAAATATTGTGCTAAACTTTCGTAAGCGAAATTCTGCTTTTCATTTTTTCGTGGCCATGGAAATTTTCAAAAAAGGGGAATTTCTTCGACGATAAACGAAAATGGAAAACATGCCGCCAATTCAATTTGTCAATTGTCTAATTTTTTATGTTGAAATCCCTTTAAGATGACGGCTACTGAGGAAAAACGCCTTTCAACTACACGCAAGAGTCACTCAGGAAATTGAAGAGCTGACAAATCTGATGAAGCACAACGGAAATCCTAGACTC
Organism: Chrysogorgia sp. JL179-B06; assembly: GCA_035772405.1. Classification (NCBI taxonomy): domain Eukaryota; kingdom Metazoa; phylum Cnidaria; class Anthozoa; order Scleralcyonacea; family Chrysogorgiidae; genus Chrysogorgia; species Chrysogorgia sp. JL179-B06. The sequence goes on from JAYKKM010000159.1 coordinate 5,976,031, forward strand.
GCGCTGTGATTTCTATCTCTCGGCTGTGGCTGAAGGAGGATGCTGACAGCGATATAGATTTTTAGCATTTATATAATTAAACCACCGGTTGTAATTAACTAACACATTTTATACTTGAATCTTGTTTTATAACTTCTAATTTAATTCAATACTTCCAAAACGGTTCTAATGACTGTTTTGACTTTTGAAGTGAATCTTAAGGAACGGCTATCATTTCTCTGTAAGCCGAAACATCGTCTTGTAGTCGTGAAAAATGTATCAGTGCATCATCAGTGCGGCATCGTTGTTTCAAGGAAGTAATCGTTGAGGTTAATGACGTAAAGCTGAGTTTCAATCAACTGATAAAATACCCATGAATATCATTATCGATCTTCAAATGACAAACATTGCCCATCATCTGCTATCATGATGAAGAGAATTATGAAAACCAGAAAGTTATCCTATTCAAAATTTGTAATACAGCTGATATTATAAATTTGGCGCGAGATAGGAAATGACGTCTGTTGAAATCCAACTATAGATGCTGCGTAGACAGTGTTTTGGATATATAGCAAAGTGAAAAGGTGGTAAACTGCCAAGATTTTTAGTTACGAAATACTGACGTTTCGAGCGGAGCCCTTCATGATGAAAGGCTCCACTCGTAACGTCAGTATTTCGTTACTAAAAATCTCTCCAGTCACCACCTTTTCACTTTGCTATATAGATTTTAAAGTCATTGAGACCACGTTAACACGAAAGGAAAAGATTCCTAATCCAAAATGTTTTCGTATTTTTTCGTATTAAATGTTTTCGTTTATGTCTTATGAAGTGTTTACACGAAGAAGTAGTTAACAGACGAATTCAAGGACATTTATGGATAACTATGGATATATAGGGTGATAATACGACAGTAAAACAGGTGACAAAAGTGTCAGACATCCCATAGACCGTTTACACAAACCATTTCTTCGGTTCCAAATATTCACATTACATTCCGGATTCAAAAGTATTCAGATTCGTCACAAAAATGTTTCGAATTCGTCATGCACTCGTGTAAACTGCAGTAAAACGAATCCAGCTACAAAATTAGTACGCGTGGATCAGTCTCTAAGAATCCGGATACTTTTCCTCTCGTGTACTAAACGGGGTCTGAGACTGACATCAACAAACACTACAATCGTTTAGGAAGCAATAAAGCGTTTTTTCGAAACCATAAACCACTTATAGGGACCGATCATTATTTATGGCCGGGATGGAGGCCGAAGCGAAAATGGTTGAGTAACTGAAAATTCTAAGACCTAAATGGTTAGGTAAAAAAATCACTTCTCTGAAGGGTTGGGTAGCAAAATCTTTATGACTATTTGCATAAAAAATTAAGAGTTCATCATTTAAAATTGGAATCTCATCATCAATTCTCCGTAGCTTTTGTTATTATATTCCTCTGCTTGTTTTCCTTGGATTCCTGCTCTGTATAGGGATATAATAAATTAAACTAAGTTACAGTAGGATCTGTCTGTATATCTATTTGGGTTTGTTATTAAAACCTGTATCGACGATATGCTGGGAATTGGGCTTTGTCTAACTTTTTTCTTCTTGGTTTTGGTAAAAGATTTTCTTTACCCATAAATGGTTGGGACGGTTAAATTTCTGATCTTAATTTGGTTGGGTAAAATTTTTTTTCAACACCAAATCTATTTCTCTTCGGTCCCACCCATAAATAATGACCAGTCCCTTAGCTTTGGGTGAAGTTTCATATCAATCCCGAAATGACGTCACATAGACTAACAGTAGGAAAATTCAACTGTTTATAAAATCAGCTGTTATTTCTAAATTAAAGCATTATCATAAGACTTGGGGTTAGCATTAGGTTTAGGGTAAGGTTAGGATTAGGGTTAGGGTAAGGTTACGATTAGGGTTAGGGTTAGGTTAGTATTAGGTTTAGAGTAAGGTTATAGGATTAGGGTTAGGACTAGTATGTTTTGAATTCGGGATACTTATATGAAACGTCAGCCAAGCTTTGAGTGTCAAATACGCTAGAAAATCAATCTTGGATTATTTAGTCAAAATACAAAGATCTTCCCACTTTCATTTCTGTAGCTATAGTCCGTTCTGTATTTGAGTATTATCGACGAACGTTCACACAAGTCCAGTAACCAGTACAGAACTGCGAGAAATTAATGTCGATAAACTCGCCAATTAATATTCTTGATTGAAATTCATTTGTTGATATCTATTTGAGAGAAATAGCCTTGCCTTTATTGGCAACAAAAATTGAGTTCTTTCTCTCGTAAAATGATGGAGTAACACCTTTTACACCTTTTCCGTATTTTACTTCGTTTTTGAAATATTTCAGTTTGTTTGATACTGTATGTAAATGAGATGGTCTCTGACGTCAGGTGTCGGGTAGAGAATTTTCACTCATTAAAAATGTCTGATATCTCAGTGATTGCTAAGTTTACAACGTTCATTATCATGAGGAGTTTATACGCACATTTTCAAGTAAATTTGTGGAACAAACTTGAAAATGAATATTTGACTGCCCAACCGGGAATCGAACCCGAGTTCTACGAATCAACGCATCGGCGCTTTAACCACTGAGCTATTAATAGCGTAGAGTCTGGCTACTATTAATAGCTCAAAAAGCGGACAAACAAACCAAATTTGACTCACAAATTATTGCAAATGAGCTATTTCTTTTGTTATGGCCGCAAGAATTATGGGTAAAAGCGGACAAACATCGGTACTGACGTCATCTCGACGGAGCGCTATTAATAATAATAATAATAATAGACGTATTAGGAGCATTATACAATAGTCTCAATGCTCTTACAACAATATATTCTTAAATTTACTTATAAAACTTATTACAGTTTCATTATAAGATAAAGCCTACTACATATATTACCACTATGAACAAAAAAAACTATTAATTTTAAAAAAGAAAAGTCTTAACTGCAGACTTAAAATTACCCAACATATCAAAGCTTCTAATTTCCTGTGGTAATGAATTCCACAGTTTTATTGAGACACGGTCAGAACAATCAAACATCATATACATATTTATACATCGCCCTGACTCTCAAATCTCTACAGGAAGACATCTCATCTTCAACGAAGTAGAGCGAAGCCTCTCGCAGGACTTCCTCAAGTAGCGAGCTTATCACCGGCTCTTGCAATATACAGGATATTTATATATATATAAGTTGCATTTTTCGCAACTGGTCCCGGTTTGGTCTTAAAATGTATATATTCCAACACTCGAAATTTTCCTTCACCATAAATCCTTTCTATATATATATATATATATTAGAACAACGATTTTGTCGTGGTAATAAATTTAAACAAAGCTTTAAAATACGTCGAAACCATGGTGGTAAAATGGTAAATATAGTTATTAGAAGAACTGTTCGAAATCTCTACTAATATAATTATTATACACGATAATATATGTATAATATATAATCACATTTACCAAAATATATCAATGGCGTATAATGTTGGAGCAAAGGATAGGAAACAGAAATGAGTTCTTAGAAGAACTGTTTAACGATAGAGAAATAAATAAGCTTTTAAAATAAATGAACACAAATGAACACATTTATTTTAAAAGCCTATTTATTTCTCTATCTTTAAACAGTTCTTCTAAGAACTCATTTCTCTTTCCTATCCTTTGCTCCAACATTACGCCATTGATAGATTTTGGTAAATGTGATTATATATTATACATATTATCGTGTATAGTAATTATATTAGTAGTGATTTCAAACAGTTCTTGTAAGAACTATATTTACTATTTCACCATGGTTTCGACGTATTTTAAAGCTTTGTTTATATATATATATATATATATATATATATATATATATATATATATATATATATATATATATATATATATATATATATATATATATATATATTGAGGATATGAACTTCACCGAGTAGTCTCCAACAGCATACAGTAATATAAAAATAAAGCTACAACAAGAACTACTAGAAGTACATTAGGTCAGTATATATATCACCATAAAGTATAAAACAAGGCAAACAATTACAATCAAAAATAAAAATATAATAATAATAATAATAATAATATGCTTAAAAATGGTCTTAGCCAGGGCGCGCTTGAACATGGGTATTGTGGAAACCGCTCACTGCACGGAGCTATATATAATGCAGTCTAAACATCCATGCAGAAATTAAGACTAATGCCCCATGTACGATTAGCGGCGGTTTTCCTTATGTTGTAGGTCTCGTATTATAGGTGTGAAAGTAGTATAATAGGTGTGAAAGTCCTTGTTAAAAGAAAACTGAAAAATGAGAGAATAGATTATATATAGATGTATTCATAAAGGCGGCACGGTGTTCGATATATGTCTAAATGCGAAACTACCTAGCATTGTAAGAGTGCTGACAATAGCGCTATAAAAGGCATGTTGTACTACTCTTGTAGGTGTGAAAGTCCAATTGTTAAAAGAAAACTGAAAAAGTGAGAGAATAGATTATATATAGATGTATTCATAAAGACGGCGCCGCGGTGTTCGATATATGTCTAAATGCGAAACTACCTAGCATTAATTATGAGAGTGCTGACAATAGCGCTATAAAAGGCATGTTGTACTACTCTTGTAGGTGTGAAAGTCCAATTGTTAAAAGAAAACTGAAAAAGTGAGAGAATAGATTATATATAGATGTATTCATAAAGACGGCGCGGTGTTCGATATATGTCTAAATGCGAAACTACCTAGCATTGTGAGAGTGCTGACAATAGCGCTATAAGCATGTTGTACTACTCTTGTCGTGCTACTTAAGGATTTTACTGAAATAGCTAGCTAAAATAAAGCGTACATGCCGCGCGTGACCGCCGAAAGTGTAGAACTTTTTTGGCACCAAGACTGCAAACCATATTGATGAAAGGTGTCCAAACTTTCCTATTTTAATTTCGGTGTCAATTGCAAATCTACAACTAGATGAAATGCAAACAAAAAGCCGTATTCATTCGAAATATTCATGTGTCGAATCGTTTATAGAATAAACGGCAAGAACATTCCTGCATCAAAATTGTTACGCTTCAAAGCATTTAAATCTTCTAACTTTCGAAAGATAAACGCGTGGTCATGATGCTATAGTAAAGGTCGGATACGTTATATATATTGTACAATATTGCATAATAATATTGCTATCGCAACATAACAGACACTGAGCCGAATTTTCAAGACTGAGCCGAATTTTCAACTCAGATTTAGTAGCCCGAGTAATTAAAAATTTAAACTGTGAAATAAAAAGCAACGCAAAACGCTATATGAAACTTTTCCAATTTACATTAGGCTGCACTTGATCATTGCATGAGTGTTTACTATTTCTGTTCTAAATCTATGCTAATAAACATTTTAAACTACATCAGTTACCATGACGACAAACGTTCAAAGTAAAAACACGTTAAGCGTTCGTCAAGGAAAGCTTGACAAGAAATATACGTGGTAGGTCACCGAGCACAAGTTTATTCTCGAGAATTGCTGCATAAGATAATTTATTTCACTATATTCACACTCGCTGTTAAAACATATCAAGAAGGTGGTCAAGGAAAGCTTAACAAGAAATATACGTATAGGTCGTCAAATACAGATTCATTCCCGAGAATTGCTGTTTAAGAAAATTTATTTCACTGTTCAGATTCGCAGTTAAAACAGACAAAGTAATTCTACTGTAGCGACTAGCGAGTCCTGCGAAATTGTTCGTCGAACACACAACAAGTAAAACAAGGAACAGCGAAAAATTGGCTATGTGTACATGTACGAGGTTTTATAGCGTGTTATAGTTATCCAGTGATCAAGAACAAAAATCATGCTACCTGCATGTTTCATGTTGTTATGACAGGTTTTCTAAACTTTCAACCAATCATTCCACTTTCTAATTTCTACTTTTATTGTTTCCTCGACGTAGTCATAATGAAAACAAGATTTTCTATTATTCCACATGATGTTTATCGGGTGGGAGATAACGAAGAGGCGTTAACAATATGTTCTAACTACGGTGATTATAAATGCTGTATAACAGGTGACAAAAAGTATCCAGTTTTATCCCTGAGACCGTTTACATTTCCAGTCATTTTTTGCATTCGCCATGTTTGGATTCAAAATAGTCACATGACAAGATTCCGGATTCAAAATAATTATAATTCGTCATTCTCGTGTAATTGAGGACAAAACGAGTCCGGCTACGAAAGTTCTATACCCAGCTCGTAGGGATAATGGGGCCACGCGTGGATCCCATTTTAACCGCCTCGCATCCTCGCGTACCCCATTATCCCTACGAGCGCAGACTCAGGTACGAACTCGCGAATTCACTGCGAATAAATCGGGATAGTTCTGATCTACAGTGAAACCTTCATGACGCAAAGGAAAAATCACATGCTTCGTTGCGTGCAACTATTCTTCAATTGGTCGAATTGAATGAGCGAACGATATAGTTCATTACATTGGCGTAAAATAAAAACAAACATGCAGTCTTCTTCACAATTCCAAATGTTTTACTTTATATTTCGGTTTTATCCAAGAAAATAAGAAATTGCTCATGTTGTAAGTTTTTGAATGAGATTTCCATAACTAAAAAATCTCCATGTAGTAATAATTGACATTTTGCTTACGAAAATAACCCAAGAAAAACATGTGTGCTTCCATTATGGCTTTTGTATAACTTCCGGTGCCCCTGGCAACGTCTAAACAACGAGGCTCTAGTTGTTCAGTGTGTCAATGATGCATGTTGTCTGAATTGAAATAAGTGATATAAACTAAGTGTTGTGTTGCCTAGGCAGTGTAGAAATACAAATCAAGTATTCTAAAAGTTGGTGTGTTGCCGAAATAGAGTGTAGGGGATCTAACGTTTCGAGAAAAGGCCCTTCGTCAGAGAGCGAAACGTAAGACCTCCTACACAATATTTCGACATTACACACCTACCTTCTAAGTGTTTCATTTCAAGTAGTTGGTCTTTGATTTGGTTTTAAATGAGTTCATATAACGCATAAACAAGGTACTTGAATGGTTGTCAATGTCATATGTATATTATATATATATATATATATATATATATATATGTATATGTATATGTGTGTGTGTGTATATGTATATGTATATATATATATATATATATTCAAATTTCTTTTTTCCATGCATCCTACTGAGCAGCATGAAGGACGTTAAATACACGCCATGCAACTAACTACATGTTATGTCAAATTATTCCTGTTTAAATATCATTTTATATTGGTAGTTAAAGCAAGTAGTATATGAGCACACACACCTTAGCTTTTATAGAACTCGATGGTTCCTCAAACGTGATCCAAATTCTCGACTGATATTTCCTCCAAACTTCTCCGCAATCTCTCCTCTGTTGTCCAAGTTCTTCGTTCTCCTGGAAACCGTAGTCAGGCTCGCTGATCGCTTCTTCGACAATTTTATCGAATGCGCTCAAATTCGCTTGCGCCTCGCCGTGTTTTTTATAATTCAACCAGCAGCACGTCTCTATACTGGCATCTTCAAGGCCCCAGAACGCCAGTTCATCTTCAAACAGCGGCCCGCATACGTCATTTGGACAATGAAGCTTCCCGGTGCGATAATAGTTTAGAATTTGGGCGAAAACTATCGGATGGCGATCGAAGAAAAACTCCCCTGAGCTTGGGTCGAACTCTGGAAGTTGTGTTGGGTTATTATTGGTCAAAGAATAAAGCCTTGTGTCTGGGATGTTTCTCAAAGTGCTCACGTAAGTCTCATGTCGTATCCCTCCAACATTTAGAATCACTTTGATTCTCATGCCGCTGGCTTCGCCTTCATTATCTTCAGCTCTCAAACCAAGCATATTCTGGTCCATGGCGAAACGTTTACTTTCATGACTAGCCAGCTCCAATGCAATAAGGAAGTAATAAATCACCACGCACTCTCACACAGGAACACGTGTATCTGAGTTTGTTTATTGTTAAGCGTAAAATTATATTCCACCTTACATATAAATATGTCCCTTTTTACCCCATAGGTAAATCATAAATTTAAATATATGATTATTATAATAACCTGCTGGTAGTTAAAGTCAGTTACTTCCTTTGCCAGATGTTCCTCAATTTCCAAATGCTTCCTCCGCTAATGACAAACAATTAACCTGCAGTTGCCAATTGACGATCCTTGGTCGCCCAAGTCACTGTATTTCTATTATATACTATAGGGCAAGTTTTACTGAATTATGTTACCGCGTGCATTTACTTCAAGATAGATTTATCATTTTAGATTTATCATAAAATCATTTTAGTTTCTCGGTCATGACAAATTACCGTCAGGTGTTTCTAACTACGCATGCGCATTGACAAGACATCTGCTTAGTTCGCGCCTAAAATATCTTGTAAATATGCTTCGCACTTTCGGTCTAAAATCACAATGGATAAGATCATTATCACTCTTTTATCTAATTTGCTTCGCATGCTTTTTGTATTTAATAGATGCTCTTTGCCTAAATAGAAAGTTCTCGATTCGCCATGTTGATAATATTCAATTATAATGTCTAATTCATCAAAAACATATCTCCCGTCTTCACTTCGCACATGGAGATAATAAAAAAACTAACTTCCCGTAACTACAAGACTCGTATATAGCGAACTAAGCAGAATATTGTGATTTAAGAATCCCCTCTTATTAATTTTTGTCATTACCAAGTCTTAATTTGTCGACACGACAGATGTTCAATATTTTTTTCTTTCTTCTATATATGGATAGTTGGTCTGCAAAGGCTTTTGTTTCGCCATTACAACATCCGTGTAACTTAAACCTTGGACAATGACCGGCGGCGGTCAACTGCCATGTAATTATAAATAAGTAATGAAAGCGACATATGTTGGACATGTTAATATATATAGACATATATTGGACATGGAATAGACAGACGATCGTCTATGTATGTGTCGTCTGTCTCTTCATATCCTCAGAAAAATTATAGTCCCGGAAAGGAATCGAACCTGTAACCTTCTGGGCGCCGGCGATCAGAGATGCTCTAAACATTGAGCTACCGAGACTCGGATGTAGAGGGAAGGTTACAATAATGTACTGTTTCGATTGATATATGCATGGTGTACTGCAGTAGTATAGTAAGTGGGGCTGCGAGCCCAATCGACCTCAACCGTGAATATAAATACCAAAACATCACCAAATTTGGCCAAGTCACGACTCGACAAATTTGGTGATGTTTTGGTATTTATACTCACGATTGACGTCGAGTAAGCTCGCAGCCCCACTTACTATACTACTACAGCGATCGTTAGTCAATCTAAACACCCCTCCCACGTTTTCTACTAAATTGATGCCAAACACACGCGAGACTCACGAGACAACACCAAATTTATACTAAGTCGCGACTCTCGCTAAATTTGACACCATTTCAACCACATTTAAAAAATAGAGAGTGTCGTTTCAAAATTCTCACAAATTACATTTAGGAAAAAATAGAAAGTGTCATTTCAACATTTTCGCGTGTTAAAAAATAAAAATGTGGTACGAGCTCACTCCCACATATTAAAAAATAGAGAGTGTCATTTCAACCGACGCGTTCTGCTGTTGTCTCAATTCACGCGCGAAAAAAAACCACTAGATTTTGACTCTAGTGGTGATGTTTATCCAAGTGGATAGCGAAATGGCGCTCTTTTGATTGGCTAACAACATTGACTAACAAATAGCCAGTCGTTTTGCGAATTAGTCCGTTTGCTCACTGTTTTCAGTGGTGTCTCTCACTACAATGTTTTTGTGACCATACGCGTAGGAGTCAATACCATTTTCTAAAAGGTATCGTTTATCGTCAAAACAGGATAACGACACCTTATTAATTTCATAACTACCGAGCTGGTGCTTGACACTTCTAATGGTCTTCATTGTGTGTCGCAATTGTTTCTGCTCGAGTAGCACACTTTTATAATCTTCGTGCTTGATCACTTTTTTAATTATATTCTTTCTAATGCCTTTAGCGGTTTTCCCACCACCCCCATCCTCTTTCAAATAGCTGTACATTTTACTGCGCAACCCAACGAACTCAATAATTGGTGTTCCAGCGCACTCGTCTTTCATCTTACCAATAACTTTCTTATTCTCTTTGAAAGCGAACGGGTTGTCTGCAGGGTAATCGCTATTGTCAAACTTTTCGCGCTCCTCCATGAAGTCGGAATAAACGTCGCCAGTTTTGATTGAGTACAACAGACTGTCAGTGTCAGTGAAGTGCAATCTACAGGTGTCGCTAGAGTACTTTTTCATGATATAATTATAGTGAAAATCATACATCAGCGTTTTACTCAAGTCTAGTATGCACATACCCACGTATGCGGGTCTATTTAATGTCAGCGTCTCTTTGACTTTGTGGACAGCAACTAAGTTCTCGCTAAATATCTTGCAAGACACAAACGTAGGCTTTGAGACAAGCTTTTCTAACGTTTTCTCGGTGGTCACTAATCTTACGTCCACACGCTTCCTCAAGTTCTCCATTGTTTTTCCAAACACACTGTTGTTCATCAACTTGAAGAAATCCTTCTCGAAAGCGTTCTTAGCCGCGGTTCTCTTGACTGTGTTAAAGTCGATGTACTTGCCCAACCACTTGGACTGGTCAAACTGTAGGACCCTATGAATCTTTTTGATTTTCAATCCAAGATCCATATACAACTGCAGATTTCTATAGTGACACACATACTTTTTTTTGTCCATCAAATTAGTCACCAGCTTTTTCACACCACCAACACTCACGTTAAACTTATTTTTGATTTTTGTGCAGTACTCCGACAACATGTCAACAGTTATCTCCATCTTCTCAGGAGCCAGCGGGTAATCGTTGTGTAGGTCATGTAAATGAGCTGGATACTCCAAGTCGACTTCAAGCAGCAGGCCCTTTTCACTATTGTTGTGATACTCACGTAGATTAGCCTTTTTTATTTCTTTCTCAGTCAACCACTTGAAGCCACCCGTAGGTAGACTTCGACTCATTGCCCACCCATATAAATTGTTGGCGTCAAGGTACATCAAATACTTCGACTCTTGCGCTTTATCGTACCCCTTCATATATTTATTGTTCGCCACACCATGTCTGTTGCATATGTAGCTCACACCACCACGCATACCTAATTCTACGAACTGGAACATGTCGATGTCGGACAATAACTCAAGCTCCACTCCAGTCATCTTTAACATGGCATCCCAAGCCAATCCAGGCGACGTGAAATAGTGACACGGGTCTAATTTATACTCGCGATGGCATGTCTTTCTAAAGTTCTCAAAAACGTCGGCAAGCAAGAGCACATCGCTTTTCAAATACAGGTCGTGATACCCACCCATACTTTCAACGTCGAAGTAGTCCCACACATCGATGGCGCGCTCGTGCATTTCTTCCGTGATGTGCTCATCGTTCAGAACGCTGTAGAAATCTTTTTTGGAGGGTAGCTCGCTTTCGTCGAATTTATTAAAGGAGTCCATATAATCATAGGGATAGACTCCCTTTCTTGTCATGAGTGCCAACCCCTCGTCGCGAAACACTTCTGACGTGTACTTGAAAGCGTCCCTTGGTAGGTTCTTCACCAAGTTGTCTAGACCGCTACTCATGAACTGAAAGCTGTCCAAAAATACCAAGTTTTTTCCAAGCATGAACGCCATGTACTTCTCCATGTTGTTCGGTATCACATTTATGTCTTGACCAAACTTACCAATCTCCTGCATGATGAAATGGCTATCGTAGCCACGTAAGTTATGAAAGATCACAGGAATTTTATCAGTCAATCTAAAGTTCACGTTACACTGACGATGTGCGGACCCTCTGTACTTACCTGAGACATGACAGTGGTCTCTCACTCTAACGTCAGCACCAGTGTACTCAACACTGCAAATATGACAACTTTTAGCCTCGTCAAAGTTCTTCTTATCGGCGTCAGTCAGTATCATTTCTTTGTTAAAGTGACTCTCAGATGTCTCTTTACAATATTCGACAATTTCTAACATCTCCCCAATGAACTTGTTGACTGCATTTTCACCGCGATACACCTTCACTGGCTTACTATACGCATTGTCATAGCAACAAACCAATTTGTACCCATAACCACAGTCAACATGCCTCTGGTAAGCATTTGTGTAGCTACACTCGCTTGATGGCGTCGCTGTGTGCACCTTCTGTGTGATAGCCTCGAAGTCTGCATACACCACAAATGGTACATTTAATTGTCTACTAAAATTCTCATATTTTACTTTCGCGCCTTTTTGTGGCATTTTAATAGCTTGCTTCCCATTAATGACCAAACACACTTCCACATGGCGTTCAAGCACGTCCGCACGGGTGAAACATTGCAAACAATACCTGCAAAAGTGCTTTCTCGCCTTATGCTCTGTTTGGCGGTACATGAACTTGTTAAAATCGCGAATGTACACATAATGCTTGTTGCCCACGTCATTAGTTATCAACAATAGGTCCATATGGTCAGGACACGCCTCCTTAGAAACGTACACAGGGAATGGCTGCTTATTTTCGTACCCAAAAACATTAATGCTAATATCGTTTGCCTTTTCGATCTTGTTGTAGTCTTTGACTGATACTGGGAAGTCAACTCCGTCATAATTCAGCTCACCGACATGCCTAGCGTACTTCGACGTTCTATCGGAGTGTTTTCCAACAGGAAACTTATGCGCAAGGTGACACCATCTAAAGCACTCGTTGTCATCATCGTTATTTACATTTATCAGACCCTTCATACTGTTGCGCAGCTCCTTTGGCAACGCAATGTAGCTACTCCCATGCAAAGGTCTGTAAATAGCGACGTTAACGTAGTGTGCATCTATTTTGTCGATAGTCCATCCAGACCCCTCAGATAACCACCCAGCTATCCGCGTCAAAATCTGCTCCGACCCACGATTGGCGACACCCTCGATGTCATGCTCGTTAATGACGACAAACGTTTCGCTGTTAAAGTAGGCAGTTTTGTATGTGGTCTTATTGAGTTCTAAAACTTTCTCAAAAGTGACTTTGACTGTCTCCACCACTTTCATTCCGTTGGTCTCACCTAGTTCACGTCTCAAAAGGTTAGTGACAGCGCTTCTACTACCATTTACCTGATTGATGTCTCTGTCGTCAATTACTTCGACTCCATAGGACCTTGTGAACCCTCTCAGTGCTCGATCCAACAGATGCGTTGACGGTGCGAGGTCTTCGACTAGACGTTGTCCCTCCTGATCTCTAAAGAAGCCGTGAACGTTGATCGCTTCATCTGTTAGTGAATTGACAACGGCTGCACTCGTCTTATGCGCCCGTCTTTTTGTCAGTGGGTTTTTCACAGTCCGACTCATTGGCTTCTATACACTACACTTATTTATTTTTTTCCTAAACCACTCGTTGTAATAATTGTCATCACTTTCACACCATCCCAGCTTTGGGTACACCACCCCAAACAGATTGTTGTCAAACAAGTCTTTCACCTTCCCGTCTTTGAGGTCTGACACCTTCTTGAGTGTCTTGACTCGTCTTCTATGACACAACCTAATAATGTAGTACCCGTATCTGCTGACATTTCTACCTCTCACCAAATTGCATGAGTACAACGCATTGACAACTTTCAGGAAGTCCTCTTTTATCAACTCAAGGTGCTCGCCCTTCACAACATTCCGTAGTCTCCTCCCCATCCACCAAGACCGCTTGTGAACGCTTTTTAACCGAGTGAGTCTCATGTCGCTGTAACTCTGAGTGTAACCCCATTCGATGTCGCCACACTTTGGACACGCGTACCCACCGCAGTCACTCACGTTTTTCACAACGTCACAATCCGAGCAGTGGTAAATTCTAAGGGTGTCTCCACACTCAGTTTGCGTCTCACTCACGATTTCGTCAATTGTCAAGCCATAACTCATCTGCCTCATAAGTTTGTCCATCACTCTTATACTACTCCAACATTTTTTATTGAGTTAGCACCCACACTACTATTCCACTACCCAAACCTAGCGCGCTAACAAACAATAATTGGTATTCCTTCATTTCAGCACTTGGTTGGTAGTAATCCGCAACCTTCGGGAGGTCAGTGAACACTCGTCCGCTGTACTGTATGGTCATTACGCTTCTAAGTTCTTCCAACGCGTGGTTTGTGTCATTGATGTCGGCATTAGCATCTGAGAGCCGTTGTCGCAAACGCTGGATCTTGTCTTTCTTAGCGACTTCATTCTCATACCACACTTCTTTCGCACTGGCTAACTGTTCCAACGCATGGTTGTGTCTCTTCATCTCGGTCTCATAACCCGAGTGATTAAACTTCGAAAACATAAAGCCAGCGCCTGCAAAAGCCACTGCGTTAAATATCCCTCCAGCCACGACACTCACCATTAACTTACGTTGATTTGAATGGATCTGTCGGTATCCACTTTTTCGATTGCATCCATTTTACTAACAACGTTCCTGCGCCAACAGCTGCAGCAAGTTTCACTGTACCTTTCACAGTCTCTGGTGTTCCCAATGGTTCTCCCAAAGCCTTTTTAGAAATCATACTCACTACCACAGCACCAGTCGTAACAAGTAGCGCATCGTACAATTCGTTCATAAGTTCTTTTCGGTCGATCGCAGTCATATATACATTGTCGTGTGTTTTGTTCAAGAATCAAATGTGTCTAACGCTGGACGACGAGTTTTGTGGTTCTCTGACACAGGTGCTGGTGTGATACTCACAGGTTCTTTTTCACTGCTAATTGTGTACCACAACGAAGCACCAGCAATGATAACACCAAGTGTTCCAACAATGTAACCATAGCTCCACTCACTACCCTGTTCTTCGTTGACTATCATTTCACGCATTTTCTTTTCTTTCGCAGCTTTCGATATCTCAGCCAACTTCTTACCAGCGGCGACACGCTTTGGGTCCTTCACCTTAACACTTTTCACGTCAGCCGTAATCTTCGCTTCAACAGTCGTCTGTGAGTCCTCAACCATCTAATACACTATCACGTGTTATCTTACTCACAGTTGACCTCACAGGTGTCTCACAGTTGACCTCACAGGTGTCTCACAGTTCCAGACCAAAACGCACTAAAAATTAGGATTTTTTCTGAGAGTATAACATAATGACTCAAGCCAGAGAAATCAGCGAAGAAGATATTGCCAACATGTTGAGAACAGCCTTTATCAGTGTGCCCACCCTACAAGGCGCCTCTGGACCTATCGTCCTAAACGAGTACTTCTCAACATACACAATGTTCGACCCCGACCCTGAAGGGCCACCAAAACGGCTTGGCTCTCAGATCCGCCATACGAGGTATCTTCTCGACGCTTGGATCGATCTTCGAGAAGACAGAGCCAACGAGCTCGCTGGTGTGTTAGCTAGCATAATCCCTGTGTGGTGTTACTCATCATTCAAGTACCTTATGTTAGCAAGTGGTGTCTACTTGAGCAACCCTCGTGAGTCCAACGGTACGTCACTCGGTAACTTCCTCCAAGTGTTCTTAGCGACCCTTCTATGGAAACCATGCCCAACCAAAGCCAAAGCGTGGTTAGAGCTCGCCGCAAACCGCGACGTTCACGTTTGCAAGGTGGGGTGTAATGAGATACTGGGTGCGGACGATATCAGGGACCACGTACTCTCGCCCGCCCACAGACACTTTGCGAGAGATGAAAGCGCGTACGCCTGTTACCCATGCGGTGTGGCCACCAACGACCCACTGTATCGCTTGAGACATGAGAGCTCGAAGACTCATCTTGAAAACTTGGAGCTTCAGCGGATATTCAACAACGAGCAACGATTTCCACCACAATAAAAAAAATATTTCTCTGGGGGTATAGTAACCATGAGAAAAGTTGGTAAACTAGAAATCGTGATTGGTCCCATGTTTGCAGGAAAAACAACCGAGACTCTTCGCAGGTTAGTCACGTTAAGTAAATCAGGGCTCAAAGTCCTCTACATGAACAACGCAGGCGACACCAGGCGAACTGACCATGCGTTCTCCACACATCGTCAGACCATTGTTGTTGGATCAGACAGTTTACCTGCGAAGTTAATCACCAACCTTCCGAGTTCTTCCGAGATAGCTGGCTATGACGTCATTGGCATTGATGAAGGCCATTGGTACTCTGGGTTACTCCCAATTACCCGTGAATACGTTAAAGCTGGCATTCACGTCATTATTTGTGGTCTCATAACAACAGAGCATTTAAAAAGACTTGGTGAGCTCGACACACTGTTCCCAGTGGCAGACGACATCACATTTCTAAAAGCGTATTGCGCCGTTTGTCGTGACACTTACGGAACGACTGTCGAAGCGCCATTCAATTGGAGATACAACCCAGGGCCATCATTCGTTGGTGGTGCTGAGCAATACAGAGCAGTGTGCAGACGTCATCATCCTTCCACACAAAATTAAGGGTGTTCTCGGATACCCCACTTTTTAAATTTAGACATTGGTCACATGAAGCGTCCAATGTACCGTAGAAACATTTTTTCACACAGTGGTCAGAAGGTTTGTGAAATAAATAGAGAAAGTTTCGCAGATATTTTTTACCAAGTTAAAAACGTCTTTAAAAATGCTAGAGCAGTTGTCGCCTCAAACGTCGTCTCAACAACGAGAACGAGTGCTAATTCGACTTATTACTCGCTGTCTAAAAAGTCTCTTTACAATAGCGTCTCTCATGGTTACTCAACGCTGATTTATTTTTAAATTTACGAAGGCAGTGAGAGCACTGAAACCCAACGTCAAAGAGATATTTTATTACCGTGGTAATAGCGTCGTCGTACGAGTCGCACAACAACGTTAGATAACCAGCGGATTTATATCTGAGCAACAGAGACTCCTGCTCTTTGGACGTCTTGCCTGTACCACCTGGATTCTTGAACTCAATCACGAGCCCGCTGTGCTGTCGGTTTGCATTGGCAATAATCAAGTCAGGTGTTCCACGTTGGTAACCTTTTTTCCACGAGTTTATTCTTTTACTCGAAGTGTCTTGATTCTCACCAAGCCCGGCTATCAAAATAGCTTCTGGATAATATTTCCTAAGAAAACCAACAACTTTCGTATGAAGGTCGAACTCGGTGATCATTTTAAATTGATTGTGTTTGAGACCAACGCTAGCTAAACTTTTTCTAACGCTTGGCAAGACTTCTGAGTGCACCCACCTTCCGAAGTGTTTCGCACGCTCCATTTTACTTGAGAACGTTAGTGAGTAGACCCCAAGTTCGTTGATAAACGAGGCCTGCTCTACCTTCATTTTGCAATCAGGTTCGACGTGGTCGTTGACTGCATCTTTTGGTCGAGCATAACCTAGAGCGCTCGCGACTTCTTTCGCTTTGAACCATATTTCACCGTTGTGATTAACCGTCGTGATTTGGTGACCATCAAATAATTGCACTGAGTTGGTTGCCATTACTATAGCCTCGCAAAAAAAAAACTACTCGACATAGGTGTTAGGTTTTTTATAGATCTGGTTTGTTGTGTACCAATGCAGCAAATACGTTTTATTAGTCTTCAGTTTTCTACGTCGTCTGAAAAAGTTTCTAATGTTACGAACCAGCTTTCTAAGCCAACCCATTTTAACTTAGGTCACGTCTCCTACCACTCCTACAGTGTCTGACTCTGCGGGTAACATAATAGGTTCGCCGTAAGTCTTTTTAGACCTCATACCAATCTCAGCGTGGAGCTCGAGAGTCACGTCACCGCGGCCAAACGATCCACCAGCTTTGAACATGTGATCAGTCGTTTTATTTATTTTATATATTTCACGAGGTCTCGAAAAACATGCTCCCATTTACTTTACACCATATTCCTTCATCATTTCTCCACCCATGATTATGATGTCTCGGTTCGTCATGTAGCCACTCACAATTTTCACACCGTAGAATTCTATCAACGATGGGTATGCATAAGGTGCGAGTGGTATTCTTGGTCGGTGTATTCCAAAAATTGTTCCGTAGGGTGTGCCTATCTTTTTCATATTTGCTATGAAGTCTGAATCGGTTGACTTAACGTTGTTGACCCTGACGTGTGAATTGTCCATTTGCCAGTGTATTGATATCATATGCATTTTACTTATGTCAACACCACTCGGAATAGTGCATACGCTCTCCGTTGCTGGGACGCTACCACCATACGCGAGTCCATTAGTCATACCAGTCTTGTACCCTATGAACTTATCCCACTGACCGTCGTCGTTTGATATAATTGTCTCCCAATTTGATCCAGCTGTGCGAGTAGGTAACCTCACCACAACAAAAATGGAGAGATCACACCATTGCATACTCGGGCAATTAAAATGGAGACCTGACTCAAGTGGGATTGGTGTTAACACAGGGGATAGAAAACTTTGGCTTACACTACTGATGCCAACAATAGGACCATAAGCCGGGTTGTTTTGCACTAATTTACTTGTTTCACCAATAGCTTTCACTTTGTTTGAACCATTGGTGTGAAATTCCACGTTTTTTAAGGCGTGTGTGCTAACGTTGAAGTCGAGCACAAGATTATACGACTGACTCTTGAGGTAGCTTGATAGCAATTGCTCTAGAGTTCTTTTATTGGTAGCATCTGAGTCGTCGACTGGATCTGCTACGTTTTTTATCGCTGAGCCTTGCATGTCTATTATTCCAGACATCCTTCCACCAGTCGCACTTAACTTAGGATCTTCGTCCAGATGTCTTTTCGTTCTCTTCAGTATTTTATCGTGAGGGTCGTCAGACTCATACCCATAGTTTAGACTCATTACTACTTCAAGGTGTATTTGGTTAGTAGGTAGCCAGAGACTGCTGAGAACCCTAAGATTATCGCCAACGTTGTCGTGTCTGACTTACTTGTGGGAAGTGCTTCTCTCATGGGAAGTGGTGCCGCACTTTTTTGGTAAACTTTTTTAGCCACGAGATTACTTAGCGTCGTCACATTTTCTTGGTGAGCTTTTTTCTTCACGGTTGTTGGCGCTACTACTAAGTGAGTCACCACATTTTCTTGGTGGACTTTTTTAGCCGTAATTGTTGGTGTTGTTGCATTCAAGCGAGTGTTCACCCCAAATCTCATGGACTCTGTGGCAATCTTTAATAAGTTGTTGTACCCAGCGATTTTATTCTTGAGAATTACTACATTGCTTGGCATCAACCATGTACTTGGCGACACTGCAAGATTTTGGATAACGTTGGTGTCTCTAATCGATTTATTCATGTTGAGGATCCATGTCGACACGTCATACTGAATAACACTGTCAGAAAACAACTTGCGGAATTCTTGTTGGGTCTCTAGACTTCCTGCAGAACCGCCAACGACTGATACACGTGTTCTCGCTTGTGCACCAAGTGTGGAGTACACAAAGGCTTCTATGCTCTGATTTAGATATTGCAGCCCAATGTTGGTAAAGCCATCTGAGAGTCGCGCGACGTATCGTTTGTAATCGTTCTGAACGTCGTTGAGTGTGAAGACTCTGGATTCGCCTGTTGTGCCATCGCTCAGGACTTTATTCTGGTAATAATGCCTTCTGGGGATTTTGGAAATCCTACCGTACAATTCGGAAGCGTTGAATTCTCTACTTATTGATTTCATGGTCTCACCACCTTCCATTCTTCTGAGAAGTCTCCTAATGGTGAAGTACAAATGAAATCTCATCACACTTGTGACCACAGGATGAACTTCTTGTGACACTGATAAATGTTGCAACGACACTCCACAACAGAAACTTGCACAATACGTCGCAAACACAACGCGATAGTAAGATTCGCTGTCATCCCACTCTGATTTTGTTTTTGACGTAGTGACTCGCAAGGTTGGTAGCTTTGACATGAAGTAGCTACTCTGGTTAACAAAGACTTTAAAGTTATTCACTGGATAATTTAGCACATTTTCTGTTGGGTAGCCGTCCCAAAGCCCCCAGTGGTTCTTATGACCTTTTGGTAGTGGTTGGATAGTCCCACCACCTTGCCATATTATTGGGAACTTACTATTGTGTAGCCACTTCCACATTTTTTTATCATTTTTGAAGGTCGCGCTGGTTATGTCTGTGCTGAGGATGTCGTTGTTTTTGAAATATATGTCGACACTTAGGGTCTCACCATCTTGCAAAATATTTGGATAGAACTCGAATTTGCTTAAAGTGGCGTGAGGGTACTTTTTGATGAGGTCTGCCTTCGCGTCGTGTGCAGCCTTTGATGTGTTCGCCATCGCACGTTTGTAATACTTTCCATAGTAGTCACGAAGGGCTTTCTGCATATATAATACACCATATGTTACACATAACACATGCTACATTATATATGGTCAGGGTTGTAGTATTGATTAGAGGTCCAACGGAAACTGTGGATCTACCAGAGGCACTTTTGACGTTTGGCTCAGATCCTCACTTACTAGTGAAAAAAGCGACCATCTTTTGGGACTATGTTAACGTGGAGACTGGTGTGAATGATGAAATAAGTTACGACAGCAACAAACACGTTTTTGGGTCTGGGTACCACACTTTTGAAATGATCGCTAACGAATTGAAGGGACTAGGGGCTATCGAGCTAGTAGCCAACAAACACAATTCAAAGTGTGCGATAAGAACTGACCAACAATTAGAGTTGTTTAAATTTGGAGAGCTGTTAGGGTTCAACGATAACACAACGATAAGTAGTAGTGGTTTGGTCAGCCCTAACGTTGTGGATGTTAACAAAGGGTTGAAGTACGTACAAGTGGGTTGTAGCATTGTGAACAGACCTGAGAATATTGTTAATGGTAGCAAAAGCGAGGTTATCGTCGAGTTGCCATTGACCACCACCCAACCACTGAAGAGCTCTGTTCAACAATTTTTCAACATTGAGTCGAAGGTGTCGATAAACAAAGGCGCTTTTACACAGCTGGTGTTTAATGTGACTGACCAAGATGGTAGTGGTGTCAATGTTGGTGACATATTGTTGGATTTGTATGCGACGCTTGAGTAGCTAACGTTAAACGCGTGCTAAAGTAATGAGTCTAAACTACGGGTATGACTCTGGTGGTTACACTGAAAAGCGACGTGCACACAACAACCCTCAAAAGTTGATGGTGCTCGTTGAGGGTGTGGAGAAAGTTGTGACTTTTGACCATAGTGTGGTAGTCGCACACGATAACCCACACATTGTAGTTAAGACAGCCACTGTGTTTTGGAACTATGAAAATGTGGTGAGTAACACCACTATGCGACTCACCAATTTTCCTTCAGGGATAGTAATACAGGATATTCGAGTGGACGGGGGCTATTACGAGTTCGACGCGTTGGTTAGAACTCTACGACACGCGCTCAAGACGCACGATGTAGACCTCATGGTGGAGAAACTGATAGCCACAGGTAAAAGTAGGGTCAAAAGTCACTATCTTCCGAGTAAGTACTTCAATTTAAGTACGGAGCTTATGCTAGGTGACATCGGGCTTTTGTTTGGTTTTGCAAAGGACGTGGGGATTGTGTCAGATGATAAGTGGCGTGACAGTCCAAACAAGATTGATATGAATAGAGGTCTAAAGTATGTAGAAGTCTCGTGCGACGCTGTTGAGACGGAGAGCAATGTGGGCACTGATGGGAAGCGTAGCGATGTGATCACAACATTGCCAATACCCACCGAGAAGTCTCTTGATGGAGGGGCGCAACATTATGTATACGTCGACTCCAAGGCGAGAATTAAAAAAGGTATTTACTCAAGTATGACGTTTCGTGTTAAACCAAACAATGGTGACGCTGACGTTGGTGTAGTGTTATTGGAACTGTATATTGTGTGAATTATGTGAAGCTTGGCGTGTAGCCTTCGGTGTGTTTGCCATCGCACGCTTGTAGCACTTTCTGCATAAAATATACCATATGTTATACATAATGCGAAAGTTGACGGTATTCATTGAAGGTGCAGAAAAAGTTATGTCCTTTGACAACGCGATGATGATCGTGAGTGACAACCCACACATTACGGTCAAGACAGCCACTGTGTTTTGGGACCATCATAACGTAGGAATTAACGACCTCCTTAGCGTCTCCACGCGGATCGACGCTAGGGACATTACCCCAATGCCTGATGCGATGGGGGGGTACCTTAACTTCGACGAATTGACCAAACTCTTAGAGCGAGAGTTTAAAACCAAAAAGGTGGATCTTAAGATAGAGAGACTAACGCATGTAAGCAGATGCAGGGTTAAGGTCGATCGCGCAACTACGCTTGGCACCCTTGGACCTCTACTTGGTTTCGCGAAGGACACGGTGATTCAGGGCAACTCACGGTGGAACGCTAGCCCAAACGAGGTCGACATGTATAGAGGTCTGAAGTACATAGAAGTTTCGTGCGACATTGTTGAAACCGAGAGCAATGTGGGTATTGATGGAAAGCGTAGCAATGTGATCACAACGTTGCCAATACCCACCGAGCAGCCTTTGAAGGGGTCAGTGCAACGTCATGTGGACATTGAGTCCAAGGTGAGTATTAAAAAAGGTGTTTACTCAAGTATGACGTTTCGTGTCAAGCCAAATAACGATAGTCTCAAAATTGGTGCGGTGTTGTTGGAACTGTATATTGTGTGAATTATATGGAGCTTGGTGTGGAGACAGAACAAGGGTTGCGAGACATTTACTATAATCCTAAGACAGGGTTCAGTGGTGTAGAGAGGTTGTATCAAAGTGCATTGGGAGACGGATTGAAAGTAACTAGAAAAACAGTGAAAGAATGGTTGACAGCGCAGGACACTTACACTAGGTACAAACCCATTGTGAGAAAACATAAGTTCCGCGCGACTTTTGTTGGGTTTCTTGGTGAAGAGCTCCAAATGGACTTAGTGGACATGAGTAAGTACTCAAAACAGAATGGAGGGTACTATTGGATACTAACAGGCATTGAAATATTGAGTAGATACGCTTTTGGTATCGCAGTTTATAGAAAAGACACTAAGAACATGACTAAGGCTGTTGGAAAATTGTTGGATGACTTTGAAGATCGGTTTGGGGTCACACCTAAGTTAGCGCAATTTGATGACGGACTTGAGTTCTATAACGTTGGGGTGAAAAGTTTGTTGAAAAAACATGGTGTTGAATATTTCAGCACTAAGAGCGACAAAAAGGCTGCTGTTGTTGAGCGTTTTAATAGAAGTCTCAAGAGTATTATGTGGAAATACTTTTATACCCGTGGAACGTACAAATGGATTGATGCTTTGGATAAATTTGTGGACAATTACAATAGCAGTGTGAATCGAAGCATTATGATGAAGCCGAAGGACGTCGATAAGTCAAATGAAGCCGAAGTGTGGACCACTTTGTTTGGCCACCAATTTGCAGACAACCCATTGCCAAAGTTTAGAGTTGGCGAGTCAGTGAGAATTAGTAAATACAAGAGTGTGTTCACAAAGGGCTACGAAGCCAACTTCACTGAGGAGCTGTTTAAAGTGGTAAAGGTTATTCGTGGTGACCCAAATGTGTACGAAATTGAGGATCACACCGGTGAACAGATTATTGGTAAATTTTATGAACAGGAATTATCGCTAGTCAATAAGAAACCTGGTGACGATGTGTACAGAGTTGAAAAGGTGTTGAAAAGAAAGAAAGCCAGAGGGAAGAAGATGGCGCTGGTCAAATGGTTGGGTTATGAGAGCAAACATAATTCGTGGATACCAGAAAGCGATATTCAAAATGTGAGTTAATGTAATATGGCTGAAGGCGGCTTCGACGACTTTGAGATGGAGGGCTCTAATGAATACAAAGATATGAGTAATGATGAACTAGATCGCAGTCTCGAAAGAGCCACTCAAGATCTTGAGCTAGCTCGGGGCGATCTAGGCGTCACAGCCGATGAGGAAACTAGACTAACTAGAGTGGAGAGTGGACTGAAGCGCGAACACGATATAAGACTTCGTCAACACATGGGGGAGACTACTAGCGATCTCGTAACGCGGAGTGGTGGAGGAGTGTACCAACATGTGGAGAGGGTTTTTAGTGATCTCGCAACGCAGACTATTGACAACGTGAGAGATCGTGAAGACATCGCGAGGAGTGTGCCATTGTTAGACACCACACACGCAGAGCACGTCAACACACCTGGACTAACATCAGTCGAGAACCGCGAGCTGAATAGCATGCTCAATCCAGGTGAGAATGTGATGTCTGAGTCAAGAATAGGTGACACTGGCGCATTGCAAACACGAGCGGACCGTTATCAAAACTTGATAAATGAAGTGAACAAAAGAATAGCGGAGCTCGCGGTAAAAGACCTCACGGCTGTAGAGAACGAAGAGTTCGTCGATCTAGCTGAAAGAGTGATTGGACTCATACAGGCTAGAGACATGATTATTGAACAGCGGGAAATAGAAGAGGTTAGAGAGCGACAAGAGATCGACATTGACAGGTTTCAGAAGTTCAAGAAATGGGCTAGAGAAAATATGGTTGGGATGAGTGCTTTAGCGATTTCAGTAGCTGCAATTGTGACGACTGTTATTATCGCTGGGAGGTCTAACGTTATGAAAGGCGCTATGACTACGAGGTCATTCGCACAGGCTGTTAAAAACGCGATAATGAAGATGGGTCCATGGGCTGTTGGGTTGGCTAACTTAGTTTACGACGCGCTGGTGACAGGTGCAAAGGGTCTCGCTTGGCTAGCTCAAAATCTGTGGGTGTTTGCGGTGACATTCGCGTGGCTTGCGTATAATTATTTAAACTAGAAAGAAAATGTGATTCGTAGGAGTCAGAGAGCGATATTCAAAATGTGAGCTAATGTAATATGGCTGAAGGTGGGGAAGTTTTTGACGAGATTGAGATGGAAACCCTCAATAAGTACGAAGACATGAGTAATGAGCAATTAGAAAAGACGCTCGCCGATGTTGAAGACGTTATTGAAGGCATGTACAGTAAGCACACTGAAGACAACATGCCGGAAGACGTTCGTGTTAATTACAACGACTATCAAGACTATGCGAAAAAGATACTGAGTGAGCTAGACGCGAGGCGAGGTGGGCAAAAAGAGACGTCATTTATTGATACCGATGATGGTAAGACGGTGACGATAAGGGGAACCAACACAGAAGTCCCCGCGGTGGAGTTTGTTGAGCAGGAGTCATATGGTGACGTCAACGACACAAGCTACAGTATGGCTCTTGAAGTGAGGTCAGACGATCTTTATAAAAGATTGGACGAGCTAAACGCAGTCAACAAAGAGATAGCAAAAAATCAAGTAAAAAGAGTCAAGGCTATAGGTGAGAAAATACGTAAGTTGTATAAAAAAAAACTCGGTCCCGACGACGCGTCAAGGGAAATAGTCAACAGATCATACGTGACGGACTCAGGGGTTATTCTTTTCAAACCGATAAACAAAGATGGTGAGCGTGGGAGTCCTAAACTAATTCTAAAACATGGGAATAAAGGTTTGGTCTACAGTAAAGACGCTCGTAGTAAAAACGCGATTGAGCAGTTCAAAAAGTTAGTTAGTCAAATCCCTGAGAATGCAGAAACAACAGTTGCCACAACAGAAGTGGTCCCAGACGACTTCCCAGTAATTGAAACAAAAGTGGACCACGTCGACATACCTGGGCTGTCACCAGACGAGAACCGCGAGCTGAGTGGTGTGGTTAATCCAAGCGATAGTGTGTTGCGTGAATCAAGAGTAGGTGACGATGGTACGCTGCAAATACAAGCGGACCACTTTCAAGAAGTGATAAATAGAACGTCAGACGAACTAGACGGTGAAGACGACGAAAGCGTTATCTTTGAATTGGTAGAGCGTGTTGTGGGGCTTGAAGAAGCTCGAGACAGAACTATTGAGCAGCGACAAATAGAGGAGGTTAGAGAGCAACAAGAAGTCGACATTGACAGGTTGCAGAAATTTAAGGAATGGGCTAAAGAGAATATGGTTGGGTTGAGCGCTGTGGCAATTTCAGTGGCTGGAATTATAACAACTATCATTATCGCTGGGAGATCTGCTGTTATGAAAGGCGCTATGGCTACAAAGTCATTCGCACAAGCTGTTAAGAACGCGATAACGAAGATGGGTCCATGGGCTGTCGGGCTGGCTAATTTAGTTTACAATATGTTGACGTTGGGTGCGAAGGGTCTCGCATGGTTGGCTCAAAATCTGTGGGTGCTCGCGGTGGTACTTGCGTGGTTTGCTTATGATTATTACAAGCTAAAACGGTAGCGATAAAACATATGTAAAGTATATGAACGCCACGTCAGCAGAGTTGAGCCCTGGTTTTAGACGAGCGACCATGGGTGTCATAAAAGGGGTGAGAACGCAACACGTAATCACGTTGAACCCTAATAAGGTCAGTCCTGGCGAGGAACTTTACATTGATATACCGAAGCTTAAGGTTAGCAGCTGTTTGGTGCCTGGATCGTTGGGTCTAGTGTTCGACTTTAAGAATGCAAACGCCAAAAGCTGGTTCTTGAACAATGTGAGCAAGTTGTTGGTTGAGAAGCTTGTTGTGAGACTAGCTGGGGAGACTGTGTACGACAACAATGGGGAAAATTACACTGGTGTTTATCGCGACCTTTGGGAGAGTGTCACTGCGCGAGACCAAATGATTGACTATGGTATTGGTGGTGAGAACTTGAGAAAGCTAGTTTCTAAGGACGACAGTGGTGCGACGAGTGGGAACGTCGCTAAAGTTAGTGACGCGTTAATGTTTGGTGTGATTGGGACGAAGCAGCGGATTAAGCTTGGCAAGATCATGAATGACCACGGGTTGTACGCTCCTTTTAGCATGAACAACAACTTGCAGTATGTGATCACACTTCCGAAGGCCACAGACATCATGGTGGCGCAATCCGGTAGCGCTGTGGGCGGATACACTCTGGAGAACCTCGAGCTTGAGTATGAGACGATTGACAACCAGGAGCTTGCTGATGAAATAGCGTCGGGTTACGCAAGTGGTCGTAGTTTGTCGTATGAGCACGTTACGTTGATGAAAACCACCGAATGGGACAAAGGTACGACCATTGTGAATGAAAACATTAATCTTCCAAGAAAAAGCATGAAGGCGATTGTGTTGCTATTCACAAATAAGGTGCGAACAGACAGTGAGGAGTTTCTTTACCCAAATATTGAGAATATTAGAGTCACAATCGAAGGTGTGCCAAATAGTGTGTACTCACAAGGCATCCCAAAGTCGAAGTTCTACGCAGAAGCGAAACGACTGTTTGGTTTGGGTGAAGAACACGCTCAGTTCATGACCATACAGAAGTTCTATAAAGATGGCTTCGCGTTGGTCATTGACTTGAGGAGTGTTCAAGATAATCGCAATGTCGCCACTGGCAAGAACATTGTAAACACACAATCCGGTGTGCTTCTTGAGATCACTAAAAAAGCGACGTCTGCAAATGTCATGTGTAGGGTGTTTGTGATAAGCGATGGGTTGGTCAACTTCATGAACAATGGGCTGCAATCAATCCAGTATTAAATCAAACGTGGGTTAATGGAGACTCCGTTTAATATGTTAATTGTTGGTATGACAGCTTGTGGTAAGACGCATTATTTACTAGAAACATTGGAATCTGAGTACTTTAGTAAATTTGACTACATTGTGTTGATTTGCCCCACTTTTGAGTGGAACAAAGCGTACCAAGATTGGAAATATGTGCGCGACCCTGACGTGTTAGCGATAGACTGCGCGCAAGACAGTGTCGACGCTGTTCTCAAGTGTGTAACAAATGTTTTTAAAGGCACTAACACTCTGATTGTGTTGGACGACTGTGCGAGCTCTCAAGATGTTAAGAATAGGACTAGTCAATTGGTCAACTTGGCTTTTAGCGCGCGACATTTTATGTTGAGCGTTATTGTCATCACACAACAACTGACGTCGATCGCAAAACCGTACAGAGAAAATATTAGTAAGCTCGTTTGCTTTTACTGTCCGAGCAGAAGTGATATGAAGGTCGTTATCGACGATTACCTTGGAAACATTAGCAGAGAAAAATCGTCGGCGATTGTGACCGCATTAAAAAATAATAAGTACGCTAGACTCGAAATCTCACTGCGCTATCCGTACAGTCACGAAGTCGTTATTCCGCAATAAAATATGGGTATAAGTAATAGCGTGATGGTGAAACGCAAAAGTGAGGAAAATCCTACGATTGAGGAATTAGTTGAGGACACTGATGATACTTCGACTGTGGAAGACAACATTGACGTTAGGAGATCCGAACTTATTAGACTGTCCGGTGATGGTGTGGTAAGTCAGTCCGAAGCGTACATTAAAAAAGCGTCCGCGAAAGTTATTGATAAGATATGGCGCCAATACGAGTTGAAGAGAATGGAGATTGCAAACGCTTTTCTCACCGACTTGTTAATCAGCAAATTCGCTAGCTTACTGGATGGGTTGAACGCTATTGAAAATCCTGACGAACTAAATGACGAGTTACAAAAAGATCCGTTATTAAAGAAAGACGTTGAAAGCATTGTCGCGATTGTGACGCCGTACGTGCCTTTCTTGGGCTTGTTGTCGGGAGGAATCACAACGTCTAAATATGTGTACGACCACCATTTCAGAAGTGCGACGACAAACACTGAAAATAGTGAGCGGGTGGACTAATTTGCATGCTAGCAGGTGGTTTCATAACAACCGCACGAGCCCATTCACACAACGGTTTTTTATTCACGATATTTATAGTGTACGATTTAACGAGTACGCTCAAAGTTAGGACAGTCTTAGCATGGTGGTCCTTCTTCAAACACTGCGATTCTTCTCTCATAGTCAGCACGACAGCAGGTGGTTGTACGTGGTGTGTTGCTAACAGGTGACCTTGATTCGTATAGCAGGTACAGCACTCGCATATGAAATCTATTTAACACTAGACTCTAGTGGCTCTCTCGCTGAAATTTATTAAACATCGTCACTAGAATCATAATCTAGTGGCTTTTTTTTCGCGCATGAATTGAAACAATGGTAGAGCGCGTCAGTCATAGTTTGTCAAACACAAATGTGAAAATGACGACACAAAACTTTCTCTAAATTTTGACGAAACGTGTCGTATTTCGTTAAAATAGTGATTTGGTGTTGTCTCGTGAGTCTCGCGTGTGTTTGGCATCAATTTAGTAGAAAACGTGGGAGGGGTGTTTAGATTGACTAACGATCGCTGTAGTAGTATAGTAAGTGGGGCTGCGAGCTTACTCGACGTCAATCGTGAGTATAAATACCAAAACATCGCCAAATTTGTCGAGTCGTGACTTGGCCAAATTTGGTGATGTTTTGGTATTTATATTCACGGTTGAGGTCGATTGGGCTCGCAGCCCCACTTACTATACTACTTACTGCCTATGCGGAAGTCAGACGATACATGGACGATCGTCCGGGAAAAAAGAATGATTTTTCTGTGTACATCACTGTAACCTTCGATTTATTCTTCATTTGAGTTTCGGTAGTTCAATGGTTAGAGCGTCTCACTGGCAATCAGAAGGTTACAGGTTCAATTCCTGTCCGGGACGCTGAATCATTTATCTAAGAGCTTGACGATCGTCCATGTACCGTCTGTCTACTCCAAGCTCTTCATGCAAACATTACCGATATATATTGACTGTCGCATGTAGTAGTAGTATATACATATATCAATGGTAGTATATATCAATGGTAGTACATATATATTACAGGTTCAATTCCTGTCCGGGACTCTGAATAATTTATCTGAGGATATGAGCTTGACGATTGTCCATGTATGTTGGATAATCGGAAACCTTCACCCAGGGGTGGCGCCAGAGGGTAAACCTTAGCCCCCTGTCGGGGAAAAATTAAAAATTCGTCGAAAGCAGAAAGAAAAAAGAAAAAGTAAAAAAATCCGTCTTTTGTTTTCTTAAAATCATTCTTAAAATCAAGTTTTTTTACGCATTAACAAACGTTTGATTACAAAGGTAATCAACTTTCATCTCTGGCACAAATTATCTATCACCTCTGTGTTGTTTCGTGCGCTCACTGTCAAAGTTAGTTTCGTATACAGTAAGGAAATACTGACTATAAAATCTTGATTTTCACTGTTTTTTATTTTAATTTTTTTGTTAAAACTGCCCCCAAAACGCAGGAAATAGCGTTTCAGAGGCTTAGAAAATCCCCCTAGAGGAATTACCACAAAGCCACCCTGTCCGGCGCCACCCCTGTTCCCCC
Organism: Chrysogorgia sp. JL179-B06; assembly: GCA_035772405.1. Classification (NCBI taxonomy): domain Eukaryota; kingdom Metazoa; phylum Cnidaria; class Anthozoa; order Scleralcyonacea; family Chrysogorgiidae; genus Chrysogorgia; species Chrysogorgia sp. JL179-B06. Next base: position 6,006,066 of record JAYKKM010000159.1, read on the forward strand.
CAATAACTCAAGCCCTATACCTACTGTGTTTTCTTGCGATTATATTCATTCTGGCGTATGGAATTGTTTGCAATGTTGCAAAACACTGTTTAAACACTTGTTCAGTAAATCGTATACACCAAAATGACAATCGTGGGAGAAAAACGTAGCATGTCGATGGGGCTTACCAACTTGTAAGAATAAATATGAAAGCAGCTAAGTTCTCAAAAGAACTGGATATAATATGAAAAGGAGAAATAAGAGAACTTCAATGTGTCGAAAAATACTTAAGTAAGAGCTACTTACGTATATTAATGACGACGTTTCGAACGATGTGTCCTTCAGGTCAGATGTCCTTCTTTAGCTTAACAACTTATTGTAACTTAAGAAATAAAAAGCATTTTTTGTGTTTCAATACAGTTATAGAAACACGAGTAGAAGTTTGGGAGAACGAGAAATGGCAGCGGGAACACGAGCCTGGAGAACGAGAAATGGCAGTGGGAACACGAGCCTCTCCCCAAACTTTCACGACTATTTCTATAACTGTTTATAAAATAACATTTCGTAAACGCAAGCGGTGATTGGCTAAAAGCCATGTTTATATAACTGTATGTAAACATGGATTTTTCCCGCCATTTTTATAAAATGGACTGTAAGACAAACCTTTGCTCACAAACAGCTAAAATGTCGATAAATATGTTCTGTGACAACCAACAAGAAGAGAAACGAGAAGATTGGATGCTTTTCTTCACAGTTAAGAGCGTTTATGTTCGTTTGAGCAGCCGACGACGTTGTCTAGCGTGAGTAAGGAGAATGTATATTTTCATCATTTTAATAAAAGAGTCTTATTACTTATTTCCTTAGTGTTATTTTATAAAAGAAATAGAAAACATCTTTCCGTGTTTACATACAGTTATAGAAACACTCGTGAAAGTTTGGGAGAACTCGAAATAGCGTGGAAATACTCGCCCTGCGGGCTCGTGTTCCCACTGCCATTTCTCGTTCTCCTAAACTTCCACTCGTGTTTCTATAACTCTATGGAAACACGGAAAATGTTTTCTATTTCTTAAATAGAACACGGAAAAGGTTTTTTTATTTCTTTTACAAAATTACATTTAAAAAATAAGTAAAACGTAAGAATAAGGTTGATTTATTAAAATCATGAATTTATAAGTTCTCTTAACTCATGTAAAAATCAGCTGTCAATGTAACTGAATTGTGAGAGAAAAAGAAAAAAAAATCAGAATTTGACTTTTTTAAACTTAAAAAACTGGACTTTATCAAGTTTCAAAAGGCCGGATGTGGCTTTTTAGACAATCAGAATAGACTTTTCAAAATGTTGTTTTATAAGTATATCTTGTACATACTTTTGACGAAGACATAAAACGTTCTTAACAATCATGTTCTCGTCACTAGATCACATACATCAGGATGACAATCTGTCTAATTGGAGATGGGTCTTAAAGTGTGTATGAAACGAAAATTAAGGTTTGTCTTATTTAAACAAACTCTTATTAGGAATTATTAGGAATGGTAATTTAGAGCTCTTTCATATCTCACGTCGTTCTTGAGATATTTAGACTTAAGTGTATGCAAATGAAATAACCTATGACGCACATTCACACATTTTTAGAAAATCAAGAAATGAAATAGTAATTAATTTGGCATCACTATTTCGCTGTAATAATGTCAGGTTTCATTCACCAAGTATCGTAATGTGCAAAGTTTCAAGTGATTTCGTAGAATAATGTCATAGATATACTTGATTCTCTAAAAATGTGTAAAACTCTTGACGTCATAGGTTATTTAAGAGCTCTAAATTACCATTCCTGATAATTTTCGGAGTTCATTAAAATAAGACAAACTTAATTTTCGTTTCATAGGCACTTTAAAGATATGTCCGTAAATATGATATTACTGATAGATATTCTACATGAAGTAAATAGTTGAATGTCAAAATATTTTATGATTTGAGCTTTGCGTTGATGTTCTAGAAAGGTTGTTTATCAGAAATGATAATAAGTATGACGTCATTTAAGACATCATTTCCGGTACATTATTTTACTGCGAGACAAATTTGATCTAATTCAAACGTTGATTGTATACTTGCGGGGACCGCGGAGCGGTTTTAAAAGTGAAAGGGCACAACCGAGCGCCAAAGACGCGAGGTGTACATTTATGTAGGGAGGTACCGTAAAATTTTGAAATCTAGACTCTTGGAAAGGGCATTTCCTGCATTTTGGAGAGCAATTTTACAAAATTCTAATTGCAACAAGTTTCAAAATAACCGCTGACCACTGGAAGTTAGGAGTAACCCCCGAAGGTCAAAACGGATCATTGTGTATTGGTAATTGGTTATGAAATGGGAGGGGAGTAAGTAATTTATTTTATTTAAAAATCTTTATACACGGTAACCGCATCAATCCAAAAAGGATTGTTTTTCATGGGACCGTGTTAACACTTACATGTAATTAATATATGATAAAAATATTAGATATGATAAAAAATATATATATGTACATGTCTTATATAAATTTACTGTTATTTACAATTAAAATTAATTATTTAAAAAGCTAAATTAAAAGTATCAATATGTGTAAAAAATTTTAAGGTAGGGTATTCCACATTATGGCACCTCTATATCCACATGTCCTTTTTAGGGAATTAGTATTTGGTTTGGGTAAATATAACTTGTTATTATTGCTCCTTAAGTCGTAACAATCACGATCCGACAATTTAAATAAGTGACTTAAATTTGAACTCCCACTCACGCACTTATCTACCAATGATAGCAGCTGTTCGTCTCTCCTACACTGAAGAGTAACCCAACCTAATTTGGTTAGGGTTTCTGTCGCAGACTAGTAATAACTGTCATCAGTGATTACTCGACCTGCTTTGTTTTGTAACTTTTGAAGACGTTCTTTTAACTCATTTGAACAATTGTCCCAAACAAGGGAGCAATAGTCAAAATGGGGTAGTACTAACGCTTTATATTATAGTCTTTCTAGACTTTCTTTGCTAATAAAATTACGCAAAACTCCTATTTCCTTAGATATTTTCTTCGAAACATGATCAATATGGTTTTCCAGGTAATTTTCTCGTCAATAAAAACACCAAGAGTTTTGGTGTTATCTACTCGTTTAATTGTTTCGTTATTTATAACAACATGCGGGTCACTTTCGATTCGCGAAAGTCGTTGCCATGATCAGATATTCGGTTTTTTGACGTTTAATGAAAGTTTATTTGCTAACAGCCAGTCGTGTAGATAATCTAGTTCTTGGTTTAGCTTTACTTCAATGTCACGTTCTGAAGTACCGGTTACTGTAATATTTGTATCATCAGCAAATAAAGCTGGAGTGGAGTTCCTCAAACAATTCGGTAGATCATTTATATAGATTAAAAATAATAATTGACCCAAATTTGACCCCTGAGGCACTAATAATTAAGAATTAAACACGCATCTTGCACAGCAGACTGTGTGATCAAAGGACCAACTTTTACCTCGATCCAGATTAATCATCTAGGTGTTAATCTGGTCGTATACATTACAAAAACATTAATTTGAAATAACAGTAAGTTATAACTTCTTAGTAAAGTAGTACTGGTGTTTTTAAATGGAGAATACGCCGAATTTTTTTTTTTCGATTTTCGTTTTGTGTCCACCAAGACTAGATCAAGTTTTTAATATTCAATGGAATAATTAGAGAAGAAAATGTAGACCCTCCTCCCCCCCCCCCCCCCCCCCGCCCCCGCTTCCACGGTCCCTGACTTGAACGTCATACAGAGATCTTATCAACTTTTTTACAAACCCTAAGGGATTAACCCTCGATAAACTCCGCGGCATTTCGAAAAAGCAAACCTTATAAGACATAACCGCGAAGCTCAAATCATGAAGTATTCTGACGACATTCAACTTTTCTCCCGCCCGCCAGTTTTACCGCCCGCATGAGAGCACGCAATTTTTCTGCCCGCCATATTTCCCTCCCATGATGTAGAATCTATATCAGTAATATAGTATTTGGGGTTATAGGCACTTTAAGAGCACATGTACAGTCGGCTCTGAGCAAGCAAGATATTGTTGTTCCATTTTCAATCGAAATTGTCCTTCACTCTAGATGCACGAAATTATGAGATTCCGGAAGAATTCAATAAAGGAGGCCAAGTAACTGTTGCTATAAATGTTTATTTCAGTTTGTCACTGTAATCGTCTCAGCACACATCAGAAACTAAGAAAAACGACGTATTCCATCAGCATTGATATGTATAATTATAATATTTGTTTACTTACTATATTAAAATGTAAGTTAAGATGTTATAATTAAGAAATAAAAAACATTTTTCGTGTTTACATACAGTTATAGAAACACGAGTGGAAGTTTGGGAGAACGAGAAATAAGTGGAAACACGAACCCGCGGGGCGAGTGTTTCCACGCTATTTCGAGTTCTCCCAAACTTTTATGAGTGTTTCTGTAACTGTATGTAAACACGGAAAATGTTTTCTATTTATTTTATAAAATAACACTGACGGGGGGTCACGGGAAATAATAAATAAGACTCTTATTAAAATGATGAAAATATACATTCTCCTTACTTATGCTAGATAGCGTCGTCGGCTGCTCAAATGAACAGAAACTCTCTTAACTGTGAAGAAAAGCATCCAATCCGGCTTCTCGTTTTTCTTCTTGTTGGCTGTCACAGAATATATCTATCGACATTTTAGCTGTTTGTCAGCAAAGGTTCGTCTTACAGTCCATATTATAAAAAGGGCGGGAAAAATCCATGTTTTCCATCGAGTTATATAGAAACACGGCTTTCAGCCAATCAGCGCGTGCGTTTTTAATTGGTTATTTTATAAAAATATATAAAACAATGACTGTATGGACATGAATGACTCGGCCCTAAAGCGACAGTTTTGTAGTCATCGTAAGAAAGTGATCACAGCGCGCTGCAAGTCTGCAGTGGGACGTCAACCTTAGATTCACCTCACCTCCAAAATTGAGAGATCTAAAAATCAAGCTTACTCAGAAGCTTCTCTCAGGCTGCTCTTGATTTTCGAGTAGAGAATGATGGGATCTAATGATGATTACCCTTGAATTAAATTCCGAGCACGTTCTTGCGATGACTGGATAAGGGGCCTGCATGGGAGACTGGGCATGAGAGGCTGGCCAGCCCGGTAAGCAAAATCTCACTGTATATAGTTATTTTCATCTTAGATATTTCGTTGCGTTCAGCAACATTTAGCTCCTGGCTTGAATGAATATTCAATGAATATTTTGAGTTCATAGTTCACTTTATATCTAGAGAAATTGGAAACGAAAGAGTTTGGTGAACTGCGATATGAACATTTTATAAAATGTCTACGCACGCTGTGATTGGTCAGCTTGCCTGTCTCGATGCAGGAATGGCAAATAGCAAAACCAAAATAGCGTTTTGCAAAAAAGAAATGCTGTTTTGCGATTTCGTTTGTCAAAATTGCAAAAACAAAGTGCCGTTTTACTATTTCATTTGTCCAAATTGCGAAAATGAAATGATGTTTTGAAATAGCAAAACATAATTTCTAATTATAATTTCATTTCTTCAAATCGCAAAACACAAACAACGTTTTATGATTTCAGTTAGGAAAGCACTCGCCTCGACTGCTCGTACTTCTTCATATACTTCTCTCGTGTTTTTATTACATCACTCGGATTTCGATCATGTGATAATAATAATTTATGCATTTCTATAGTGCTAAAACTATAAATATTCTAAAGCGCTAAATTAAAATAAATCTATATACAGGTAAAAAAAACAACAAAAAACAACAAAAAACAATATAGTGGTATTAAAATGTTTAAACGTTTAAAGTAAAACGCGTTCCTATAAAAAGGAAAGTCTTCAATTGGTTTTTAAAAATCTCCAGTGATATGACGCCCTGCGAATGTCAACAGGAAGTTCATTCCACAAAAGTTTTCCGTATTGTCTTGGCGACCACTAGTCTACGTCCAGTCTGTGAAATTTGAAAGCGCCACCTTTTTGAGCCCGCGAGCGTCTGTACGCACCAACATATCCTGGCCATCGGAACGCAAGCTGTACCGACCTTTGGCTTTGCCTTCAAAAGACAGGCTTTGCCTTCAAAAGACCCGAGATGTAGAGTGGTGCTTTCGCATGCAGCTGAGCCTTGTACACCAGCAGCAGTAAAATAATGTAAACATCACCCGATACCGAACAGGAAGCCAATGTAATTTATAACTCAGAACGGGGGTGATATGGTCGAATTTAGGGATCAAGCAGACCACACATGCCACGGCATTAAGAACCCATATTTTAGATACCAGGGCAAACGTATTCTATTATTTAATCATGTCTCAACAAATATATTTAACTATTATACCATCAGTTCATATGACGAGAGCGAATAGTATAATTGTTTTCTAATATACAGGGTGTATAAAAAAAAGCGCAACCTCGGAATTTCGCAAGAAATCCACTTTGTTTTTATTAGCACAAAAGATTTTAGGCCTCTGGGAATTTAACTGTTGTTGATACTTGTAAACTAAACAACTTACCATTAAATAAATGCATAAATTTCGATTCAATTCTGCTTTACGTGCTCGAGTTTGTAGTAATTAGACAGTTATGCCCCTGGAACACGATTACAAGCTATTTTTAATTCCCAGGGGCGAAAATCTTTTGTGTTTAAGAACACAGTGGATTTCTTGGGAAATTCCGAGGTTGCGCTTTTTTTTATACACCCTGTATAGATACTCGTGGTATTTTTCGGTATTTTTCGTATTGTTTTACTGTCAAGCCAAGGACAAAAGAGAAAAAGATCAAACAACGGGAATCGTATATAAATTAGGATTTGGTGTACCAGATCAAAGAACATCAAACAGCTTGTTTCATAAATGACCGGAATTCCAAAGTGGCCCAACATGCAAACAATGAACAACATTCGTTCCATTTCCCAAACATATCCATCGTAGACAAAGAGAATAGTTGGCAAAAGAGAACTTTACTTGAAGAGTGACATTCAATCGCTGACACAAAAGCAGGAAATGAACACATACAAACATTCCATCTATGTAAAAAGCCCTGCATGACGACCATTCTTTAATTATGATATTATGCTCTGTATTTCACTTCATTAAACTACATGTTCTAAGGATTTATGCTTATTGAAGTCAAAGTTGTAGCGGAGGTGAAGGAAAATTTCGAGTGTTGGAATATATACATCTTGACTTAAGACCAAACCGGGATAGGCAGTTGCGAAAAATGCAACTTTAAGGCCTTCCGGCTGGGAATTGAACCCGCGACTCTGCGATGCTAATGCAGTGCTCTGACCACCGAGCTACGGAAGCCGTTGCCGAGAGCCTACTAGTCACGAGTTCTGTATATATGGTGGTGGTAATGCCGGGATAAGATTCTGGGTATATTACAGATAATTATAATGGCATTTCACTCAATTAAACTACATGCTAAAAACGATTGTAGTGAATCCCAGAATCTTATCCCGGCATTACCACTTTATATCCCACTACAGAACTCGTGACTATAGGCTCTCGACAACGGTTTCCGTAGCTCAGTGGTAGCATTGCAGGGTCGCGGTTCGAAATTTTCCTTCACCATATAAATCCTTAGAATATATATATATATATATATATATATGGTGTGTGTATAAAAAAACGGAACCCTTAGAAAACAATTAGTATTCTTTTCAAACAACCTGTTGTAGTATTCTTGAAAGCCCTAAACAGTAAACACTTCTGAGCCACGGATACGTAAAAAAACAAGGTTTTATCCACCTGGGAAATTAAGATAACTTGAAGTATATGCATGGTGAAAGTATTTCAAAGCTTTTTCTCTTCCTGTAGCTCAGAGGTGTCTAGGGCTTTCAAACTACCAATAGGTTGTTTTAAAAGAATATTAATTATACTAATACTAATTAAAAGGGTCCGTTTTTTTATACACACTGTATATATACGCATATGTTTCGGCCTTTAAAAAATTTTATCTGAAAAAGACTAGAGATTTCTAGTAGAAACATCTTTTTACCAACATTTTAGTCAGTGTCAAATATATTTCAATAAATATCTGTATCATATATTATTACTTATTGGATTCCTATGAGCCCAATATTACAAAAATTTTAAGTCTAGACTTAAATATTTTGTAATATTGGGCGAAGATGAATCCAATAGATGTTTTATTATATCGAATAAAATATCTTAACCCAAAGATGTTTCTTCGCACGTGAACAGTCAAAAGCCCAATATGCAGCTGTCCTACATCGTAAAATATCAGGCTGCCACGTGATGCTATTAGAGACAGTTGATTGGTCCATCTAGCAAAGACCTCTCACTATTCTACTAATCTAGCTAGGAATGCTGAAAACGCAGCCGCGGATTAGGGTTAGAAAACTCGTTAGGCGGGTGGTTCAACCCGGTCTCTTCCTTAAATTAACTATTCGCTCTTTAACCCTAACCCCCCGCCTAATGGCTTTTTAACCTAACCCCCGGCAAAATTTTCTGCATACTCTCCTACTTGGCTAGCTAAACTTGTAAACTAGTGAGAGATACTAAGCTTGTGGGATAGTAATTGACTAATATACACATGCGCGACTCTCTCTAAATTAACATTATCCTTAATTTAGAGCGATTTTTAAATTAAGGATAAAGAGATCGTGTTGGAGATAACCATGGATGTATGGTGGATTATTAAGCTTTTTAGTTGCTTTTATGCCGACGAATTCTGACATGAACAACTCTGAAGAGCATTGAATATTTCGCAATTATTCAGGTCAACAAAGTAGACAAAGGCAATGGAACAAAGACCACAAAAATTATCATATCTAAACACCCAGAAATTCTGGGTGTCATGTGACCAGCCGATCCCAGGGCCATTTTCGCCGACCTTCCGTGGAGGCAAAATGCCCTGGGAACGAGGTTGGTTAGGGTTAGGACCTTTGTTTTTTTTGGGTCGGTTACAATCCAATTAACTAGGAGGCTGGTACGAGGGTGCAACGTGTAAGCTATTTGCGCGTTAATTCACTCTATTTCGTAAACTATCAGAATTTGAATACTGAGAAAAAGTCAAAACATTTCGCGGTGGCCACCTCATGGAGAGACCACCTACGCTATCTTGTTTCTATTATGGAGCCTTGGATTGTCTGCTAAAGTACGGGAAAACCTTCGACAACTGATTCACTTTAACATCGTGAAATATCACAGTTTGAATGATGCGAAAAATAATACAAAACATTTTACGGCTACCATCTGTAACCTCGACGACACGGTCCTCAAAACTTTAACAAGCTGTGTGAATTTAAGCATTTGAATGCTCCTAAATCAGTATTACACTATACTAGGAGACTTATAGATACATACAGTATAACTAAATATATATACCTATGGTATATAATTATATATTAGCATGGAAAGCAGTTACATGATATATTTTACACGAGGAAAAGAAGAAGGAAAGATGGAAAACGCCCCGCAAAAAAACAACAACAAAAAAAACCAAAAAAACAACCAACAAAAAACAAATTAATTTGAAAGAAGCCATCGTAAATTGACTACCGTATTTGATGTTTGAAGCTTTGTTTTATGACCTCCAAAACGCTCCAGTTCTGCTAAAACGATTGTAGTGTTTGAGCTGAAGTCAACTTCACATCGTCCTGAAGACGTAAAAATGCTCAGAGTTGCGCGTTGTAAACAGAACGAGGACGCGGTGTTGAGAATACTCTTGGGACTACAAATTATTCATTCTCTTTGTTTCGCATGAAGAATTATTTGTTTTCGGAAGGCCACGTCGTAGAGGTTTTCGCGCGTCGTAGTTCTTAAAGTTCCTAATACCTGCGCCCTGAAGTATACAGAACCGTATATAGTTTGTGTGCTGAAGTACACGAAAACTTTCGACAACTGATTCATTTTGTCAGATTAAAAAATCAAAGACAGATATTCTCTGTCACCTATAGTAAAACTGTATGTGTAGAAATACAAATCAAATATCTAAAAAGGTTGGTGTACTGCCGAAATAGCGTGTAAATAGTTTAACGTTTTGAGCGAAGGCACTTAGTTCGTCAGAGAATGAAACTTTTCACTCTTCAACGAAGAGCCTTCGTCAGAGAATGAAACTTTTCACTCTTCAACGAAGGTCCTTCGTCAGAGAATGAAACTTTTCACTCTTTAACGAAGAGCCTTCGTCAGAGAATGAAACTTTTCACTCTTCAACGAAGACCCTTCGTCAGAGAATGAAACTTCTCACTCTTCAACGAGGGCCTTCGTCAGAGAATGAAACTTCTCACTCTTCAACGAGGGCCTTCGCTCGAAACGTTAGACTACTTACACGCTATTTCGGAAGTACACCAACCTCTTTAGATATTTGATTTGTATTTCTACACTATACCTACGTAGAAGTTTCACTCTCTGACGAAGGTCCTTCACTTGAAACGTTACACTACTTACACGCTATTTCGGAAGTACACCAACCTCTTTAAATATTTGATTTGTAAAACTTTATAGTGTGGTCCCAAAAAGTGGTTCCGAAGGTGATCTCTCTGCAATATGGCGGTCGTGAGCTACTTTCACCTTCAATTTCAAAATAATGCTCTAGATCCTCTATCAAGTCTCTTCTGTAGATCAGTGGTGAGGTTCGACCCTTCGTAGTTCACCCCGCATGAGGTCATCCCTGGGGAAAGATGACAAATTTATCGCTCTCCTTTCAATGGACAAAAAACAATAGTTTGTAGATTATAATAATTATTATTTTTATTTTGGGAGGTCATATCTGTACATTATTACTAATAAAACATATTCTATCCAAAGATAGTTATTACACTGTATATTCATAGTCAATGGAAATACATGGTCTGGAGGACCGGTAAAAGTCATTGTTTTATGTTTTTGTTCAGTTACACGGTTACTGAACACATTGTATTTTCTGTATAATGAAGCCGTTATCCAATAGCTGCAATGTTTGGGTTTAATGTTGTTTAAATATTAATAGACCTAAAACAAATGATTTGTGCACCTTCAGGTCCCTCTCAACATGAATCACAGTTCGATGGGTGATCAACTACCTATACTATCAAACTTTGTGATTGGTTGATTAAAACAATAAAACAATAGAATCAACCACAAAGAAACCAATGTCCTAACCCTAACAACTTTTGTTCCATATTGCAAATCACAAAACCTGTTTATTTTAGGTACGTATTTACTGCTGTGTTCGATTGCTAGCCCCTTTGAAGTTTGCAGCGTTTCCAGACCATGTATTTCATTGACTATGTTCTATCATAACTCATTTCAAAATTAATTAATAATTATCTCAGTTCATCTAAGTCAATGCCTTCATATAAGTTATTTCAGTTCACAGTTATTTCAGTTCGTATAAGTTGTTTCAGTTCAGTTTATATTTCCCTCAGTTTAGATAAGTTCCCTCAATTTCTATAAGTTCCCTCAGTTTAAATAAGTTCCCTCAGTTTCTATAAGTTCCCTCAGTTTAGATAAGTTCCCTCAGTTTCTATAAGTTTCCTCAGTTTCTATAAGTTCCCTCAGTTTCTATAAGTTCCCTCAGTTTCTATAAGTTCCCTCAGTTTCCCTATGCAGCTTAGATAAGTTGCCTCACTAATTTGTAAGTTACCTCAGTTTTCTGTTATCCTGAAAATTATTTCTCTTCTGAAAATTATTTCCCAGCAAATTATTCTCACTGAAGAGGCATTGTTGAATAACCACAATAAGAAACCAATAATAATTAACAAATAGATTCCATTTTGCCGTTGTCTGTTCAGTTATAGATGCACAGATGACGTAAGAACAAAAAAGTGGCTCACGAGCGGCGTCGAGTGGGTCACTGATGTTCTTACAACATTCTGACGTCCTCTGTGCATCTATAACTGAACAGACAACAAAAAATGGAATCTATTTATTTTATACAATCAAAAACAACCCCAAAAGTTTATCAAAGCTGCTTGGGTATGAAAAAAGAAAAACACAGCTGCTGACGTGATTTGACGCCATCCATGTATCTGTCCTTTAATAGATCATGGGCAAGAACCAATAAAAATTGCGTATATAAGTCACGTGATTGTATAAAACATAATATATTTTAATAACTGACTTTTCGTTACTAAACAAGTAACATCTTCAGAGTGAAAGATGTTCCTTGTTTTTATTTATTATTAGTTTCTTTTTAACAATTAGACAACGATTCCGCGTTTTCTATTTAACAATTAGACAACGATTCCGAGTTGTCTATGAGCGAATAGTCAACGAAGGCGAAGCCTGAGTTGACTATGCGCTCATAGACAATGAGGACGAGTTGTCTAATTGTTTTAGTAGAAACACATTAGTGGACTATTACAAATCATGCATTCTCCAAAAAATTATACAAGAACTCATCTGAAACCTCCCCAAAACGAGAGTTTTCTGCCATTGTTTTGAGCGCGTTTCGCCATCATGGTCTATCACGAATAGACAACGGTTGAGTAGCCAATCAGAATGCAGCATTTGTAATGGACCATGGTCAGTTTCTACTAAAAGCAGTTAGTCCACGAGTTGACTATCGCTTATAGAAAACAAGGGCGAGTTGTCTAATTGCATAAGCATGCAATGATATAAAATTACAAGAAAAATGCATATAAAATGCATATACAATTACAAGTTTCTTATCCACGTATAAGAAATAACTTTTATTTCACATTTTTTATGAAAAATTCGAAATCACGCGACTTTTACCCGAGGTTTCACTAAGCGGATAGTAATTCCTGCGATAGCCAATCGAAATCAAGGATTTGTGACAGAAACTTGTCAATTTATATACTAATTCTTAATTGTCTCAATTTATATATAAGCTCGCCTGAGAATAATGTGCTGCGCAATGCTGATTTTTCTACCCAGAATTCGTTTTCCTCCTGGTGTCTCAATTGTGTCTATTTTCAGTTTACTTAAGTTCCCCCTACAGTAGACAATATCTCTACTCATCACGTGCTACAGTAGACAATATCTATACATATGACGTGTCGTATATCCTCCGAGATTAGAACGATGATGTTACCCAGTGTACATCTAGCTTCGTCTATTTCCACTGCCTCTATAACGGGTATTTCCAGCAATTTTCTCCGAAGGCTAGTGAAGCTAACTCAGCTCCTTGAATATGCTACATCGTTAATCATCAGTGGCCAATCGCAAAGCATCTTGAAGTTCCAGTATTATAGATATCAATTCAGGTTTCTGAAATTAGAAAGTCGGTTCAATTTTAAAAGAAGTCATCTTAAAGAGTTAGTGTCAACCGTGATGCATTGCACGCTCGGTCGGCCATTTTTTGAAGCACGATATTCCCTTGGTGAACTGCATCTGTTAATATCTTGTCAATCCTTGATATAAATTATTCATTTTGTCTTTTAATTGAAAGAAGATATACCTTAGAAAGTAATTATTTCTGAATTTTCATAAAACTCAACGTTTTCTTGACTTTCGTTTCGAATTATGTCACCCTTGACTGACGCGAAGCGTGAAAGACCAAGTGACGAGGTTTAAACAAAAAAATCAGGTTCCGAGTCGACATATTTGGATTGTTGATGAATAAGAAAGCCTCTATAGGGTTTTCTGAGATGACTCGGCGAATTTCCGAAGTATTTGCCACGTCAAGTTGGCAACGAAGTACTTATAATAATAATAATAATGTTTACTATTTATATAGCGCAAATTAGCATGTGTATATGATCAAATGCGCTTTGCAACATCGACAATTTATTCTATTATATTCGATACCTAGTACCCAGTACCCCAATCAATTAACCTTAGCTATTTATTTTTACAGTTTTTATCATCATTAGTTTTCCTAACTATTTATCCTAACCCGCCCTGTCAACTTCCCTGAGCATCATACCAACATCACCATAGCCTCCCAAATTCAGTAATTGATATATGATTTTAAAGAAACCTCTTCTATTGTGGTATAAGTTGGTTATAACCACGTACTCCCCCGGTCAAGACACGGAATGTGGGATACTTATTACTAGTCTGACTCGAAACGTCAGTATTTCGTTCATAAAACTCTCGGCAGTTCACCACCTTTTCTCTTTGCTATATATCGAAAACACTGCCTCCAACCAGACATTCAAAGGCAATAAGCTTTAAGGCATGCAAAAAACCAGGCTAGCTCATTCTGGTTTTGACCGCCTTCCCACCCCGCCCTTTCAAAAATAAACACCGAATAATTTTTCACCTATAACTGTAATTTGTAACATAGTTTATCGTTAAAATATCAATTACTCTTTATGTAATATCAACTGAACAAAAAAGAACAAAACCAAATTGTACTCGTATAATAAAGAAATCGGGGCGGAAAGCGGTGTCTCCTCGGCCACACTTCGCCCATAATAATGCACACACCGGCGACGGAGACCAAGATCCATAACGGTGAGGGCCCTTACCTTCACCCTGATCTCGCTTCTCTCGGTCACTTCACCACAAAGGGGAAGCCCGGCAGAGACATAAGAGCAAGGTCCATAAGAGTGAAGAGCCTTACTCTCACCCTGACATTCGATTCTCCATCTTTTTCTGCGGGCCCTTACCTCTAGCAAACCGCACTTTCCGTCACCCGCAATTTATTGGCATGACTTATTAATATATATGTAAATAAAGCCTTTTGGCCGCCACGATCGCAACGGTGTCATAGTGGTCGATGTAATAAAGTGTCCATCTATCACTACAATCAGTAAAGACTGTTTTGCATACAACAGACAAAAGATAAGATAGATCGACACTCTATTACATCGACCACTATGACACCGTGGCGACCAAATGGAAACCAGGCCAAATGAAGAACGTTTTTAGTCTGCAGTCTTACCGACTTCTCTTCAAGTTTATTCGCATCAAATCGTGTAGATAGTTCGCGCAAATTCGTGTGAATCTAAAAAAAAAGTAAATAAGACATGGGTTAGTTGTGTGACCATAACAACATCGCAACTCGCATTGTTTGTATTTAAAGGAAGCTGTACCTAAATAATAAATTACTTTTAAATAAAAGGCCTTTACGTATAATGTTTAAAAATATTAATAGTTTTATGGTATCTGCTCTAGAGAAAACGTTTCTCGTATTTTATGCTTCTGGATGCCGCCTTTTTGTGTCATTCTGCAATTTGCTCGACGGCTCAGACACGATGGCCAGGGGGGATTTATTTTCATTTTTGACGTCGTTGAGTGCAAAGAACAGAATACAAGCACTCAATGACGTCAAATTGCAAAGAAAACCACCGGTGTACTTCAACTTTGACACGTCAAACAAACTTTAATGGATGCACTATGGATGAACAATGGATGAACTATGGATGAACTATGGATGAACTATGGATGAACTATGGATGAACTATGGATGCGCTATGGATGAACTATGGATGAACTATGGATGAATTGTATAGATGCACTATGGATGCACTATGGATGTACTATTGATGCACTAAGGATGCACTATGGATGAACTATGGATGAACTATGGATGCACTATGGATGAACTATATGGATGAACTATGGATGCACTATATGGATGAACTATGGATGAACTATGGATGAACTATGCATGAACTAAGGATGAACTATGGATGAACCATGGATGAACTATGGATGAACTATGGATGAACTATGGATGAACTATGGATGAACTATGGATGAACTATGGATGAACTATGGATGAACTATGGATGAACTATGGATGAACTATAGATGAACTATATAGATGAACTATGGATGAACAATGGATGAACTATGGATGAACTATATAGATGAACTATGGATGAACAATGGATGAATTATGGATGAACTATATAGATGAACTATGGATGTACTATGGATGAATTATGGATGAACTATAGATGAACTATAATATATAGATGAACAATGGATGAACTATGGATGAACTATGGGTGAACTATGGATGAACTATGGATGAATTATGGATGAACTATGGATGAACTATGGATGAACTATGGATGAACTATGGATGAACTATGAGTGAACTATGAATGAACTATGGATGCACTATGTATGAACTATGGATGAACTATGGATGAACTATAGATGAACCATATAGATGAACTATGGATGAACTATGGATGAACTATGGACGAACTATGGATGAACTATGGATGAACTATGGATGAACTATGGATGAACTATGGATGAACTATGGATGAACTATGGATGAACTATGGATGCACTATGGATGAACTATGGATGAATTATGG
The DNA here is from genome assembly GCA_035772405.1 of Chrysogorgia sp. JL179-B06. NCBI lineage: Eukaryota > Metazoa > Cnidaria > Anthozoa > Scleralcyonacea > Chrysogorgiidae > Chrysogorgia > Chrysogorgia sp. JL179-B06. Next base: position 6,022,273 of record JAYKKM010000159.1, read on the forward strand.
ATGAACTGTAGATGAACTATACAGATGAACTATGGATGAACTATGGATGAACTATATAGATGAACTATGGATGTACTATGGATGAACTATGGATGAACTATACAGTAGATGAACTATATAGATGAACTATGGATGAACTATGGATGAACTAAGGATGAACTAAGGATGAACTATGGATGAACTATGGATGAACTATGGATGAACTATAGATGAACTATATAGATGAACTATGGATGAACTATGGATGAACTATGGATGAACTATGGATGAACTATGGATGAACTATGGATGAACTATGGATGAACTATGGACGAACTATGGATGAACTATGGATGAACTATGGATGAACTATGGATGAACTATGGATGAACTATGGATGAACAATGGATGCACTATGGATGAACTATGGGTGAACTATGGATGAACTATGGATGAACTATGGATGAACTATGGATGCACTATGGATGAACTATGGGTGAACTATGGGTTTTAATTTTATTTAAACACGGTGGTTCTATCAGAAATTAAGAATTACAAAAGTATAAAAATTAAATCTGGTCTACCTAGAAGCCGTGTATACAACTTAACAAAAAACAATATTTATGAAAATATATTTATGAAAATATTTATGGATGAACTATGGATGAACTATGGATGAACTATGGATGAACTATGGATGAACTATGGATGAACTATGGATGCACTATTGATGAACTATGGATGAACTATGGATGAATTATGGATGAACTGTAGATGAACTATACAGATGAACTATGGATGAACTATGGATGAACTATATAGATGAACTATGGATGTACTATGGATGAACTATGGATGAACTATACAGTAGATGAACTATATAGATGAACTATGGATGAACTATGGATGAACTATATAGATGAACAATGGATGAACTATGGATGAACTATGGATGAACTATGGATGAACTAAGGATGAACTAAGGATGAACTATGGATGAACTATGGATGAACTATGGATGAACTATAGATGAACTATATAGATGAACTATGGATGAACTATGGATGAACTATGGATGAACTATGGATGAACTATGGATGAACTATGGATGAACTATGGATGAACTATGGACGAACTATGGATGAACTATGGATGAACTATGGATGAACTATGGATGAACTATGGATGAACTATGGATGAACTATGGATGCACTATGGATGAACTATGGGTGAACTATGGATGAACTATGGATGAACTATGGATGAACTATGGATGCACTATGGATGAACTATGGGTGAACTATGGGTTTTAATTTTATTTAAACACGGTGGTTCTATCAGAAATTAAGAATTACAAAAGTATAAAAATTAAATCTGGTCTACCTAGAAGCCGTGTATACAACTTAACAAAAAACAATATTTACATATTTTTGTTCTTTTTAGTTTGATTATCTATTTACAACTATAATACAATTACTATAATACAGAGAAGCTACATATTGGAGCTATATATGGTTGTTGTCAATGCAGAAATCATGTCTTCTAATTTTCTGCTTAAATTTTGAGAAAGTCTTCTCGTTTTTGAGAGAAGTTGGCAATGAGTTCCAGAGCATGGATCCGGAAACTGCAAAACTTCTTTTGTAACTTTCAGTTCTAACATTTGGTATCTGAACATTTCTGTCAGATGACCTTGTGTTGTAATTGATTGAGCTAAATTGTTTCTCAAACATTTCAGACATATATGATGGGGCACAATTGTTTACAATTTTGTGCATCATAATAGCTTTTTGATATTTCCTTTTTTGGATAAGAGATGACCATTGCAGATCAGAAAAAACGTCACACGTGTGGACAGTGTACGGTGCACCTGTAATGATACGAGCTGCACGATTTTGTAATTTTTGGAGTTGATCCGCCAACGTCTTGTCAATGCTATCCCACACAATACTGCAATAATTGAAGTGGGGTTCAACTATTGAGTTATAAACATTAATGAGAAGCTGGCGATTAAGGAATGGTTTGGCTTTTTTCAAAGCCCTTAAATTTGTTGAAACTTTCTTTTTGATGCTTTCTACATGACCTTTCCAAGTTAGAAAATCATCAATCTTTAGGCCTAAGCACTTAACCTCATGAGCCTGTTTTAAGGCAATACCATTAACTGATAAATCTAAATTTTCAGTAAGGGTGGCTAACCTTTCTCTGGAGCCAATCACCATAAATTCAGATTTAATTACATTCAGTGTGAGCTTATTAACACAAAGCCATTCAACTACACACTGAATATCATTTTGTAACATTGATTCAATCTCTTGAATGTTACAGCTTGATACAGTTAGGTTGGTATCATCAGCATACATTCTCGTTGAACTATATGTAACACAACTTGGTAAATCATTTATATATATTAGGAAAAGAAGTGGGCCTAAAATAGTCCCTTGTGGAACACCACAAGAAAGCTGTTGTGTATCAGATAGGGTGCCATTTACGGTACACATTTGCATCCGATCACTGAGATATGATTTAAACCAGGCAATAGCTGGCTGATCTAGGCCAAAATAATGCAACTTCTGTAGAAGTATTTCGTGATCAACAGTATCAAAAGCCTTTTTTAGGTCTAAAAATAGGGCACCATTAACAAGTTTCCTGTCAATGTTGAAACACCATTCATTGGTAAGATCCAACATTGCTGTTGTAGTGGAAAACAATGAACGGAAACCAGATTGTTTTGGATTTATCAAGTTGTGTTTTGTTACATAGCTTTCTAGTTGGTGATATACAAGTTTTTCAAAAATACGAGCAACTGTTGAGATAACAGAAATGGGTCTATAATTGTTCGAATCACAACGGTCTCCTGTTTTGAATATTGGTGTCACTTTTGCCATTTTTCAGTCACAGGGGACTATATTGGCTTCGAGTGAAAAATTGAATAGATCAGTTAACGATGCACATATATATGGTGCAGATATTTTCAAAATCTTGTTTGAAATTTTATCTACTCCAACTGCTTTTCCTGCATCACTGCTTTTGAGTAAATTTAGGACTTGAGAAGGAGAGACCTTTTCAAAGCTAAAAATTGAGTTGGTTGTAGGTAAATAATCTTTGAAAGATTTTTCATTTGACGGCGATGGTATTTTTGCTGCCAGTTTAGGACCAATTTCAGTAAAATGAGTGTTAAGGGTGTTTGCAATATCCTTGGCATTGGTAATGATCTCGGAAGGTGAAATATTTATTTTCTTAACTTCAGTGCCCTTAGCCTTTTTTCCCATAAGGTTGTTTAATACTTTCCATGTACCCTTTGGATTGCCCAAATTATTTTTAACTTCATTTTGGTAGCAAAGTTTTTTCGTCGTTTTCACCAACTGATTGACTTCATTTCTCTTTTCTTTGAAACGAAGCCAGTCAGCAGGTGAGTTAGATTTAGTTGCTTTTTTCTTGAATAAATCTCTGGCATACATTTCACGTTTGACTTCAGGGTTAATCCATGGAGATGGTTTGTTACGAATTCTCTTAGTTCGACATGGTGCATGTTTATCAAGGATAGTTTGCATAGTGTTTTTCCATTCTTCCCACTTATTATTAATATTTTTCTAATTGCTGGGAGTTGGCCAATTTGCATTTTTAATATCTTGTACAAATTTTAATTCATTAAAATTTTTGAAGCACCTAGTCTCTACAAATCGAGGAGATCCTCTCCGAATACCTATTTTGTGATAGGAATATATCCGAATACCTACAATGGATGAACTATGGATGAACTATATAGATGAACTATGGATGTACTATGGATGAACTATGGATGAACTATGGATGAACTATAGATGAACTATATAGATGAACTATGGATGAACAATGGATGAACTATGGATGAACTATATAGATGAACTATGGATGTATTATGGATGAACTATGGATGTACTATAGATGAACTATATAGATGAACAATGGATGAACTATGGATGAACTATGGGTGAACTATGGATGAACTATGGATGAACTACGGATGAACTATGGACGAACTATGGATGCACTATGGATGCACTATGGATGAACTATCGATGAACTATGGATGAACTATGGATGAACTATATAGATGAACTGTAGATGAACTATATAGATGAACTATGGATGAACTATGGATGAACTATATAGATGAACTATGGATGTACTATGGATGAACTATGGATGAACTATATAGATGAACTATGGATGTATTATGGATGAACTATGGATGAACTATAGATGAACTATATAGATGAACAATGGATGAACTATGGATGAACTATGGGTGAACTATGGATGAACTATGGATGAACTATGGATGAACTATGGACGAACTATGGATGCACTATGGATGCACTGTGGATGAACTATCGATGAACTATGGATGAACTATGGATGAACTATATAGATGAACTGTAGATGAACTATATAGATGAACTATGGATGAACTATGGATGAACTATATAGATGAACTATGGATGTACTATGGATGAACTATGGATGAACTATACAGTAGATGAACTATATAGATGAACTATGGATGAACTATGGATGAACTAAGGATGAACTATGGATGAACTATATAGATGAACTATGGATGAACTATGGATGAACTATAGATGAACTATATAGATGAACTATGGATGAACTATGGATGAACTATGGATGAACTATGGATGAACTATGGATGAACTATGGATGAACTATGGATGAACTATGGATGAACTATGGACGAACTATGGATGAACTATGGATGAACTATGGATGAACTATGGATGAACTATGGATTAACTATGGATGCACTATGGATGAACTATGGGTGAACTATGGATGAACTATGGATGAACAATGGATGAACTATGGATGAACTATAACTATGGATGAACTATGGATGAACTATGGATGAACTATGGATGAACTATGGATGAACTATGGATGAACTATGGATGAACTATGGATGAACTATGGATGAACTATGGATGAACTATGGATGAACTATGGATGAACTATGGATGAACTATGGATGAACTATGGATGAACTATGGATGAACTATGGATGAACTATGGATGAACTATAGATGAACTATGGATGAACTATGAATGAACTATGGATGAACTATGGATGAACTATGGATGAACTATGGACGAACTATGGACGAACAATGGATGCACTATGGATGAACTATGGATGAACTATGGATGAACTATAGATGAACTATATAGATGAACTATGGATGAACTATGGATGAACTATGGATGAACTATGGATGAACTATGGATGAACTATGGATGAAATATGGATGAACTATGGACGAACTATGGACGAAATATGGATGAACTATGGACGAACTATGGACGAAATATGGATGAACTATGGATGAAATATGGGTGTGAACTATGGATGAACTATGGATGAACTAAGGATGAACTATGGATGAACTATATAGATGAACTATGGATGAACTATGGATGAACTATAGATGAACTATATAGATGAACTATGGATGAACTATGGATGAACTATGGATGAACTATGGATGAACTATGGATGAACTATGGATGAACTATGGATGAACTATGGACGAACTATGGATGAACTATGGATGAACTATGGATGAACTATGGATGAACTATAGATGAACTATATAGATGAACTATGGATGAACTATGGATGAACTATATAGATGAACTATGGATGAACTATGGATGAACTATGGATGAACTATGGATGAACTATGGATGAACTATGGATGAACTATGGACGAACTATGGATGAACTATGGATGAACTATGGATGAACTATGGATGAACTATGGATGAACTATATAGATGAACTATGGATGAACTATGGATGAACTATGGATGAACTATGGATGAACTATGGATGAACTATGGTTGAACTATGGATGAACAATGGATGAACTATGGTTGAACTATGGATGAACTATGGATGAACTATGGATGAACTATATAGATGAACTATGGATGAACTGTGGACGCACTATGCATGTACTATTATGAACTATGGATGAACTATGGATGCACTATGGATGAACTATGGATGAACTATGGATGAACTATGCATGAACTATGGATGAACTATGGATGAACTATGGATGAACTATAGATGAACTATATAGATGAACTATGGATGAACTATGGATGAACTATGGATGAACTATGGATGAACTATATAGATGAACTATGGATGAACTATGGATGAACTATGGATGAACTATGGATGAACTGTGGATGAACTATGGTTGAACTATGTATGAACAATGGATGAACTATGGATGAACTATGGATGAACTATGGATGAACTATGGATGAACTATATAGATGAACTATGGATGAACTATGGACGCACTATGCATGTACTATTATGAACTATGGATGAACTATGGATGCACTATGGATGAACTATGGATGAACTATGGATGAACTATGGATGAACTATGGATGAACTATGGATGAACTATGCATGAACTATGGATGAACTATGGATGAACTATGGATGAACTATAGATGAACTATATAGATGAACTATGGATGAACTATGGATGAACTATGGATGAACTATGGATGAACTATGGATGAACTATGGATGTACTATGGATGCACTATGATGCACTATGGACGCACTATGCATGCACTATGATGCACTATGATGCACTATCGACGCACTATGTCTATGCATGCACTATGCATGTACTATTATGAACTATGATGCACTATGATGCACTATGATGCACTAGGATGCACTATGATGCACTATCGACGTACTATGATGCACTATTATGAACTATGATGCACTATGATGCACTATGATGCACTATGATGTACTATAGATGCACTATGCATGTACTATGCATGCACTATGCATGTACTATGCATGCACTATGCATGTACTATTATGAACTATGGATGTAGTTTCAGTTTTGCTCTTTCAACTTCCAGCCTGCATCTAGACGACGAGTGGCGGAAAAAACTCTCATAACAAAACATCTCTGCCGATGCCCCAGGCCCCCAGGCATTATTTACTAGCTCAGCATAATACAAACCAACAAACTCACTTGTGCACATTCATTGTCCACGATGACGTCACTTATCACGTGATTTGTCATCGCACCAGTCTTTTCTCCTTGTGTCAAATCATTTTTTTCTATGTTATTATTGTCCTTTGTTACTGGAGTCATTAACTTTGCATTAATTTCGCTCTCAATACTTCCTTTATTAAATCCGTTTATTTTTCGCCTCATAGATCCTTCGCGAAAGTGTTTTTCTTTGTTGCACGTGAACACGTGATCATCTGTGGAATTTTGTCGCGAGAAAAAGTCCTGGCCGCATAATTCGCTCAGATCTCCTGGTAACGACTGCGTACGACTGCACATTTTTGGTCGGTTATCGGATGCTTTTACAGTTGACCGACATGATGATGATTCGGATATGCGTTTGTACCTGTTTGAAAAAATAAAAACCAGCGTAATAATGGATCCATTCTCGTCCCAAGCCCTCTCTATCGCGGCGCACGAGAAATCTAGGGACTCTGGTGACACAGAAATTTTGTGAAATATAATTGAATAATTTTAGACAACGAATTTCTCAAACGGAAATAAGACCGCTCATTATAAAACAATAGAAAAGTTTTAAATATTGCAAATATTGCAATACAAATCTTATTAACCTCGTTTCCAGCTTGGTCTCTACGCACAGACCTCGCTCCTTCGTTGCTCGGTCTGTACTGAA
>JAYKKM010000159.1:6035000-6130000 GCA_035772405.1 Chrysogorgia sp. JL179-B06
GGAAAATATATTTGTACGAAACTTAAGCCTGGTTTCCATATGGTCGCTGCGCTGTCTTTACGGTCGCTGAAATGAAGCGGTGAAGCGTGTTTCTTTTGTTGTGACAAAAGAAACACGATTCACTGCTTCACTTCTGCGACCGTAAAGACAGCGTAGCGACCATATGGAAACCAACCAGGCTTTAGGAGCAGCTGTCTTTAATTATGGATGTATGCTCTCAAAGGGTATGAATTAATGAATAAAAGTTTAAACTAATATGGTTAAAAGCTTTGCCGTTCAATATATAAGCCGAAGCTAATGGTAAAGTACACTCTGCGGGAGAATACTGTACATATACGCGAAATAATCTCCAGCGCTCGGTGCAACACCTTGTCTACACACTATAATTGTTGCATGATTTACCGAGTGATTTACAAACAATATATTCGTGAACTTTACCAATCATGATTAAGTCAGTTATATACCTCTAACTTGGGGTATTTGCGTTAGATCCCATGGCCCACGAGACAACATTCCACGCACATTGGGCGCAACGAAACGTTAGTTAATATTTTGAATTATTTTTATTGTCATGGATTTGAAACTGGGCTCTTCTACGTCTACGTTTTCCGCACGGAAAGTCAATTGCTACGATTATAAGTACATCAAGTCAAACATTAACAGGCATGCCTCTGACACGATAGCATTTCGCAGTAAACCAGATAGATAAGATTCCCCCCCCCCCCCCCCCCCTCAAGTATAACTTTGCATCCGGGAGTGCAGTGACAACACTGAAATATATGACTGTAATGCGGCACCTTAAAAGATTCGTTTGTTTTCGTTGGTTTGAATATATAAACCTGCGTCTTTAATTAGGATTAATAACACGAGGCATTTGGTATATGTGTATATGCGACGGCAATTTGAGAAAAAAATCAACAAAGTTTAATTTACACTTAGTTCTCATGTTGTCAGCGCAGTGTCTCCACTGATGTATATTTAATATTAGCATACCTATATGTCGAATGATTGGTGTTTTTATGAATGATTAGTGTCTGTAGACATTAGTATGGGATATATCAGTAATCTAAGACTACAAGTGTGTTAAATAACTCATTATTTTTCCAACAAGAATAATGGGGTTGGACTCACTACAAGTGTCTTACGATAAAGTGGATACCAGACCGACACAGACATTATTGCTAAGTGATGAGTTGTGTGGGAAGAGAGACAAAAACTACGAAAATAATCAACGCTTATTTAGCTTCGATAAATAAATGAAAATGATTTGAGAAATAGATAACGAAGAAACATTTGGCAGCACTCGATAAAGAATGTTGGGAATATTATTATTTTGGTTAAATGCTTCCTGTGCAATTTCCATTCCAATATTACCAAATAAAAATTTACACAGAAAATAACTGATTCGCTTTTGTGGTTACGTCGCGTAACACCCGTGCTATATACATAGATCTTTCAAGCCAACTTCAAAATATAGTTAATGAATGAATTTCAACTCAACGTATGCCGATTTCTTCCGACTCATATATCATTAAGCGTATATTATAAGTATAACTCAAGTCCCTGGTCGTGAATTCAATGAATCAAGCGTTTGCTATGAGTAAAAACTTACCACATAATTCTAAGATTCTAAAATTGTATAATTTCTTCTCGTCCTGTGCCCATACTACAGAACTCTGTTCACAATGAGCGTTAATCATGTTCTTATAATGTTGACGAAGATATCGACTTGTTGAGAATTTGATGTCAGTGTATTTATTCTGTCCGTCTTCCCGTTCAGCCTGTGTTTATCACGCTAATTGAGAGCCGCTTTTTTCCACGTCGTCTTCGTTCCACGACATTCGTCGTTGTAGCTATACGACAACTGAGATTGTAACACACCGCCAAGAAAGGTAGCCACGCGACAAACAAGACTATTTACATGATTCATAATACTCCAAACTTAATAACATTACCCGCAATTATTCAGACTACAAAGATCACTGCTTACGCACCAAAGTACGTCACAATATAAATTATAGAAAGCAACTCACGTAGGACGTCTGACCTCACGGCTATAACGACAAAAGCTATTGACATCTTTACCACAAAAAGGGACAGGCAAGCCGCGCCACGATATGAATACACGACCTTTAAATAGCTCGCCAATTGTCTAGGTTTTGGTTTGTATAGCGACTGTGCTGAACAGCTTGTTAAGACCACAGTGACAGTCTGCAGACAGGGGGTCAGAAAGCTGCAAGGGCAAGAAGTTGGGAGGAAATTGTAGTTAACGAGTGAAATTTTGCCGCATAAGTCATGACATCAGTAGCACTCCTGCGGTAAGTGATGTAAAAACCTTTCTCAAAGTTCGGCTTTTTCGCTTTATCCACAAAGGAATTTATAATGGCAAGCTATAGATTCTATCGAATTCTGCATAATCGATTCGACAGAACTACAGTATACCAAATGAAAGTATAGTTGAATATTAAGTATGATTATTATATTACACTTTAACTGCTTGATTTTTTTCAAAGAAATTTAAAATCTACCAAAAACCGTACAGATGTGCACGTTAACGAGTTCTATTTAGAACATATATAATATACTAGATATATAATATGATATTTCACAAGAATTTTTAAATAGAAAATTGTCAAATTGTCTAAAGTTCACTAGCACATCAGCATAAGCACAAGATGAATACGAAAACAAAGGATGATTTATCCTCTGGGAATTGCGAAGACAAAACAACAAGAATTTTTCTTTGTTTCATCTTTTCTTCTGCTCTTGGGTTACAGTGCTTCGACTATGTTCTTATGCTTACGCTTATGTCGATGGTTATGTTGCAGGCTTGACTTAATACCTTTCAGTTTTGCAATGCCTTTTGTGTTGTCTTATGCTTATGACGATAAAGGCACGAAAGAGCGTTTGTGTTTGTAAGATGGCTGTTTTCAAATATTTCAATGTTTAAATTGTCAGTCAGGTAATCACGAAACTGATTGAAACCTCAAATTAACGAGACGAGAACGTGTGGTCTGATAACTGTATCAATGTACAAACCCTGCTGTTATTTCTATAGTTTTAAATAACAAACCCTGGTTATTTTTCTATATCAGCTCATAACTACCCCATACTGAAGTCACGTCTCATACCGAATGAAAGACTGATGACGAAATCGAGTGCAATAAGGTCATGCGGCATCGTTGGGCGCTATAGGCCACGACATGCATGAATTCTTCGCCCGTAATTGCATATGTTCGTTGTAATTCACGTCATTAGCATTATATACAGTAAAAACCTGCGTATAAGAACCTTGATTTTAAGAACCTGTTAGGCTAAAATTTTCCATTTAGACCCCCTTTGCATAAGAACTTGTTTTAGGCTAAAATTTAAGAGCAGGTTCTTATTTTATTTGCTTAGATTGCAGTCCGCATTTGGAGAAAATGTATGCATAATTTATATTAAATAATAGACCACCCTTACCAAAACCAAGTCGCTTTTTTCTTAAGAAAATGAGAACATGTTTAAGAACCTAAATAGCCTAATTTTGCAGTAAACACCATTTATATAAGAACCTTTTTAGGCTAACTTGGAAAAATCTAGGTTCTTATACGCGGGTTTTTACTGTATTATAATATTTACACGATGATGTATACTGATAGTAAAATTTTCATGACTATTTACATAAGATTACGAATTCATCATTTATAGTTGGAATCTCATCATCAGTTTTCCTTAGTCATCATTGCACATTAGCTTTTGTTGTCTGCCTTGCTCTGGATAGGGAGATAATAATCTATAGCGGTTACAGTAAGATCTGTCTGATTTGGGTTTGTTAATGAAAAACTTGTATCGACGATATGCCGGGAATTGGGCTTTATCTAACTTTTTCTTCTCGAGTTGGGTAAAATATATTCTAATATGGTTGCGACGGTTAAATTTCTGATTTTAATTTGGTTGAGTAAAAAATGTTTCGGCCCACACCCCGACCAAATGACCGATCCCTTATATTAGTCAGCATGAGGACCACGTTGAAACGTGTGACCGCGAACGGCAAATGCGACGGCATGAAGACCATGCTCACGTGGCATCTCGAGGTTTGCCATTTGCCAGAAAAAAACGTCATACTAAATGTCGCTATATTGATTTAGAAATACCTGACTATATGGTGAACAGTTTAGACCATTAATTTCGCTTCAAGACCAATTTATGGTCGGGGTGGGGGTCAAAATATTTTTTTACCAAACCAAATTAAGATCAGAAATTTAACCGTCCCAACAATGTATGGGTAAAGAAAATATTTTACCCAACTCGAGAAGCCGGAAAAAATTTAGATAAAGCCCATGCAATTCCCGGCATATCGTCGATACAGATTTTAATAACAAACCCAAATAGATATATAGACAGATCCTACCGTAACTATAGCATTATTATCTCACTATACAGAGCAAGGCAGACAATAACAAAAGCTAGTGTGCAAATTCCAATTAAATGATGAATTCTTAATGTAATCTTATGTAAATAGTCATGAAAATTTTACTACCCAGGTGATTTTTTTTTCTAAACCATTTAGGTCTTAGAATCTTCCGTTACCGAACCATTTTTCTCTTCGGCCCCCACCCCGGTTCTGACGGTGTCTCAATAGCTCAAAGGTTACAGCGCCGAAACGTTGATTCGGGTTCGATCCCGGTTGGGGCAGTCACTTTTTCATATATGTATATATCTGTGTGTTTCGACTATATTATAGCTGAATAAGTCTAACTTATTTAACTTATTTTAACGCATTCTGAGTGAGGGATCGGTGGCGACTTTAGCCGTGGATTATTGCCTAAAACCTAAAGACTGTGCATATGACTATATCACTTTCCATATAGTTTTAAACATGATGCAGTGTTACTGCGGTATATCCACTCGTATATCATGACGTAAATGGCGATCGACCTGTGACAAAGACGGAAGTCGTTATGACTACATAATGCGATCAACTCATGATAGGTATTTCCGATGCATGAGCGCTATGTTAGGTTGGGTCACGGTTGCTTTTTGGTCAATTAGCTAGTAACTGAAATATGAATGAAACTCTTACAGCTAATACCGAAATGGTGGACGTTTTCGTATTGTCTCGCGATTAGGGACGCCAAACTGCAGTAAGCGGTTTGCCATAACAACCATTATCAACTTTCACATCACGGTTAACTTTGCCGGCAAACAGATAAGCTGCCATAAGTTTCCTTCGCTCACACTACTTTATGTAAATACTCAAATCTCATATATAATTCAATGTTAAACGTTAAAATCTTAACATTTAAGTAGCATAAAAATACAAAAACCTAAATTTATTTTTTTCGCCTTTTTATTTTTCTCCTCCCGATTTTATAAATCTCTAAAATAAATAAATAAAGCTCGAAAAAACTCGAAAAAATAAAGCGCCTGTTTCGCAGGCTATTGAAACGTGTGACCGCGAACGGCAAATGTGACGGCAGACCATGGTCACATGGCGTCTTGCCAGAAAAAAACGTCATACTAAATGTCCCTATATTCATTTAGAAATACCTGACTATATGGTGAACAGTTTAGACCATTAATTTCGCTCCCAGATCGAACTGTAGTCTGTAAGCCCTAGTAGAGGTAAGTGTCTAGTTACGACAAGGGTTTTTAGCAATTTAAACTAAATACACTCGCGTTTATAAGGCTAAAATTTACTTTGAACGTTATGTCGATCAATATTTTACCGTTTTCAATTCTGAAAACAGATTTGGAATTAGCGATTCTAAACACACGTACCTATTATATTACGTAAACGTGTATACCCTATTTCGTAAAAGCCTCTTTATATAGTTCGTCATATCATGCAAAAATATTGTCCGATTCAAACAGATCACCCAAAAAGACTAAATATATAAATATTTTTTTTCAAACGGCTTTCGCGGTGAGAAATGGATCCCTGCCGCTGCGAGATGATCACCCTGGCGTCGCTCGGTCGCTTCGCGAAGGGGAAAAACGTCTTCTTGTCAACCAAACTATAATGTTTCCAGAAGATTTTACTTGCATGAATACAAAAAACAAATTAACATGTACTTGATAATCACACAGAATATACCTATAAATTTCTTGTGGGTCACGACTGCGTGACTAATACCTAAACTAACTTAATGAAAGCCATGTGGATGTTTATACTTTTCTATTCCGTGAAAAGCCTCATTTAATTTAAAATGGTTTCTATTCTGAATAGAAATTCAGAATAGAAACCATTTCAAATTATGAGGCTATCTTGGTGACTTTGCGTGTCAGAACGGAGCGCTGTCAGTCGTTGTAATGACTATTCTATTCTGATAAATATCAAACCATTCATCATTCAGCAACGAAAGCAACATCTTTTTCAACTCTTTGTTAATACCGGTGGAATGACGGGGATCAGTCACACCCCGCACACATTACCCCCTGCTTGGAAAACAGAAAGAACACTCGAGAATCTTGTAAAACACTCGGCTATCTCCTCATCATTTACGCTGCTCCTCTTTAATTATTCTATACTTTTCTCTTGACTTATAAATAACTCGGTAAAGGAACATGCAGAACATATTTCGTGTGTAGTGCTCAACAACACCGAAGCGGTGAAGGAGCGTAATAGTACAATGTACAGACGTTCATTACAAAATCACTGACTGTTCTAACCGTGTCTCAATAGCTCAAAGGTTAGAGCGTCGAAACGTTGATTCTGGTTCGATTCCCGGTTGTGGCAATCACTTTTTCATATATGTATATATGTGTGTGTTTCGACTATATTATAGCTGAATAAGTCTGACTTATTTGACTTTTTAAGAGTGAGGGATCGGTGGCGACTTTAGTGGCTGCGATTAAAATCATTCTTTAAATGTATTTCCATACTCTGTATACTGCAAATATGACTCGTCATGAGTAGTAGTACATTATTGCCTAAAACCTAAAGACTGTGCGTATGACTATATCACTTTCCATATAGTTTTAAACATGATGCAGTGTTACTGCGGTATATATCCACTCGTGTATCATGACGTAAATGGCGATCGACCTGTGACAAAGACGGAAGTCTTTATGACTACATAATGCGATCAACTCATGATAGGTATTTCCGATGCATGAGAGCGCTATGTAGGTTGGGTCAAGGTTGCTTTTTGGTCAATTAGCTAGTAACTGAAATATGAATGAAACTCTTACGGCTAATACCCAAATGGTGGACGTTTTCGTATTGTCTCGCGATTAGGGACATTCCGAATTCATCCCGGGAAACGGCAAACTGCAGTAAGCGGTTAGCCAAAACAACCATTATCAACTTTCGCATCACGGTCCACTTTGCCGGCAAACACATGTAAATACTCAAATCACATATATAATTCAATGTTAAACGTTAAAATCTTAACATTTAAGTAGCATAAAAATACAAAAACCTATACGACGAAGCGGCCGGAAGCGCGGCCATTGGCGAGTGAGTGATATGACGAATTATATAAAGAGGTTTTTACGAAGGGTACACACGTTTGCGTAACATAATAGGTACGTGTGTTATGTATTAAGAATCGCTAATTCCAAATTTGCTTTCAGAATTGAAAAATGTTAAATATTATTCGTGATAACGTTCAAAGTATACGACGACGCGGCCATGCCGGCTGGCTGATTGCCGACTCAATTTCTAAATACGTAAACCGTTTTTACGAAGGGTATGCACGTTTTCGTAATATAATAGACACGTATGTGATGTATTTAGACTCGGCAATTCCAAATCTGTTTTCAGAATTGAAATCGAGTTAATATTGGCCGAGATACGAAACGGCCTTTTGGGATTTGTTATTGACAGACTGAAATACAAATACGCGGTCTGGGCACTGGGGACCATGGATGAATAGTAGTAGTAGAAAAGGCGAGCGAGGGGATTATTGCGGATTCGTATTTATAATATTTATAATATGTGGGTCATTAAACTTTCGGTGAGAAATGGATCCCTGCCCCGGCGAGATTCAGATCATCCTCGTTTCGCTCGGTCTCGACCTGCTCAGCCAAAAGCAAGATGGCAGCCAATATATTATTGAAAGCCGCCATTTGGGAAGACGCAGAGTTTCCTGCGGAGGAGCCCTAGAGAAAACTAGTACTGCAGGTTAGTGTTTATAAGAGCTACGGCATTATATATATATATGTATCATTTATTTCAGGTTCGTTAAATATATATATATATATATATATATATATAATGGTAGGTCCAACTCCGTATAAGGAAGTAAAAAGTCGTTTTGCGTGATCCGTTTGAATCGGACAATATTTGGGCAGACTACGCGACGCGGCCATTGGTGATTTGCGATCTGACGAACTACATAAACAGGTTTTTACGAATGGTATACACGTTTCCGTAATATAATAGGCACGTATGTTATGTACTTGAATTAGGTAATTCTAAATCTGTTTTCAGAATTGAAAACGGATTATAGATTCAGCGAGATAACATTCAAAATCATACACGACGAAGAGGGCCACGTGATTGCCGATTATAAATTTCCGAGTACAGTATATAACAGGATTTTACGAAGGGTATACACGTTCTCATAATATAATAGACACGTATGTTATGATGAACTACTATAGGGGGGGGGGGGGGGTAAAGCAGGCGAGCGAGGGGTTATTGTGGATACGTATTTCTAGTTATGTTATGACGTAGGAATCCAACTGAGTTTTTGAAATAATTGAACTCTCAGAGGTTGTTTCAAGTACCGTAACATACGGGTTATATAAGCCTTCCGCTTATAGACCCACCCGCTTGTTAACAGAAAAGCCTACCTTCCGATTATTATAAGACCCCAAATAATAAAAAATCAGAGAAGAAAAATAAACATAAGCACCAACCTCGTACCCAGGCTTTTCGCTTGGAGCGAAAAACCTGGGTACGAGGTTGTATCAGCGTTCTTGTGATATAGCTTAGCAATCATAATGGCACTTATACAATGACGTATAACGCGTAATTAAAATGAGGCGCTGAAAACAGCTGATCTACCAAGGTAATACAACAATTAAAAAACGTACGCGTAAGGAATTGAGAGCCCTCTCTCAGGCTTAAAAGAGACGCTACTTGCAGCTAATTTAAACATTACTGTATTATAATATATGTAACCGTAACCATCCACGCGGGTGAGTAAAATTTAAAAAATTATAGCCAAGGAATTTCATTACGAAAGTGCGTCGTGACCAAATTTAGAACAGCTGAATGATCGTCATATTCGTTGCACTTGACGCAAATTAGTAACATCGTTTACAATTCGATAAATTGACTTAGCCCCTGTTTACATGCTGTATGGTTAGCCTCCTCCGCAGGCAACTCTGTGGCTTCTTTTTCCCGAGTCAAATAGCTTCCAACGCTGTTTTCGCCATTTTTGGCCGAGCCAGCGAGGGGGAATGGGGCGATCCCTTCACAATCCCTACACTTCCCTGCAATCCCAGCCAAAACATCGCTCGCAGAGATTTGACTAGGAAAAAAGAAGCCACAGAGTTGCCTGCGGAGGAGGCTACTGTAGGATGACCCATGTAGCAAGCCTAACTCCTCTAGTAAAGGGTCACCCTCCCTTTGCGTGGCCACTAAACAAATTGAAAATGGCGGACAAACGAAGAGTTTTTGTGGCACATTTTATTCTTTTATCTCTTGGTCCTTTGGTCGCCGCATTTAAATACTGTGGTCTATTGCTTGGCTTTTTGTTTTTTCAAAAATGTCTTCAACAACACTAGCAATCCAGTACAATGCTTCTTTAGCTCGGATGAGACACGTTCGAAGGAGAGCTGTTCGTCATCGTCGATTTGGGCGGATTCCTGGTAGATCAGAACAGTGGTGGCTCAACCTGAATAATCGAGTTTTACATGAATCTGAAATACACCGAACGAGCGCTTTTATTGGGCGCTTAACATTTTCGTTCACCAATGAGATGCCACTTCATCCGCAACTTCCACCATAGCTACCCTCGTCGTAAACAGTAAAGAGCTCTTATCGGTACTTGGAAGGGTGATACTTTGGGTGGTCAGCTCAAGATACCATGACCTAGCCTGCGAGCAGGCTCTCTGCGGGTTGGGGCGGGCGGCTTGCGGGGGACTGGCGGAGGGAAAGAGAGCCTGCACGGATGCCATACAATTTTGCTTCTCTGCGTCCCGTACGGGACGCGAAATTCTCATTGGCTAATTTGTAATGACGTGTGCAACACGGCCGAAAGATCTTGAACAACAACAGAGAACGTATCATAAAAGATGTTTTGAACTCTCTCTCAGCTAAATTAAAGTTTTCCTTGGATCGTTGAAAGATGACGGAAACGACGTTCTAGCGGTATATTACCAACGGGATACGGGAAAAGCCTTATCAACTTCTGGTTCTCATAAGCAAGATCGAAAAAGGCCAACCGACTTCTGCTCTCGTTGTATGTCCTCTTAGAAGTATTGCAGACGACCAAGTTGAAGAGGCTAAGGCGTAGAGGTTTCAGTGTTTTCTTCGAACTCACAGGAATTAGCTTCGCAATTTAGTATATGTTGACAGTTAGTAAAAGGGTCAAATTACGGAAAGTTCCATCATAATATACAATTGCTTCGTTCTATTTTAAAACCCCATTTAATTTGATAACTATCGACAAGTACACACAATATAAACCTTCGACATTATATTTAAAGAGATTTTAGAGCAACCTGGTTTGTATTTCTGCCTTTAAATGCGGTTTCAAAAGTGGACGGGTATTCTATAATTGCTCCAAAACTTGCACTATCGACAGAATTTCACCTTCTAATCCTCGATTTTTAGATGGCATAAATAGATTTTATGTTGATATGGACTTCCAAGTATCACCGTACATGACGTTCAATGACACTTTACATCATCTACAATAGCGGTTTTCTCCCCGAACATGATTTTGTCGATGTTTTTTTAACAGCCGACATGCTGTCAATAATAATAATAATATAATATAATAATCTTTATTTAAAGAGGGTGTACATTATTACAATATATGTATTCTTCCTAATGTCCCTCATTTTTACATAATTACATATTAAAAAATATATAACACTATTTACAATCATCTAGATACAATCACAACGGACCACATGTTTACAACTAGGACAGGAAAATTTTTCTAAATGTTCAATTTCATAATTTAAATTGAGAAAATATTCTTTTAATTTGTATTTAAAGGTGTTGTAAGAATAATTTTCAATTAATTTAAGGTTTGTAGGTAGTGAATTAAAGAGTGTAGCACCGCTAAAAGTTATTTTGGATTTAGATTTTTCTGTTTTTACTTTGGACACTTGGATATCTGTTTCCGATGATCTTGTGGTAATGTTTGTTACATTACGTTTGTTACATTACAAAGTCTCAAAGAACATAAACACTAGCCTTCGGTGACGGTATTAGTCTGCTCGTGGTTGTGCGTTCAACGCGTTCGCAATAACTTCCGGTTCGCGCTAATTGGCTAATTTTTGACAGCATGTTGATGGGCCTTTGAGGGCGGGAAGCAAAATTGTATGGGATGCGTGCAGGCTCTCCCTCCCCAATTTTCCGCTCTCCCCTTTCCGGGAGAGCCTGCTCGCAGACTAACCATGACCTGGTTGGATCTTAACCTGAATCCAAGTACCACTACTCGCTCCAGTCCAAGGTCCCCTCGGCGAACAGCTTACACCTAACCAACCAAACGAGTAAATTAGCGCATCAAGGGTAGCATACCCAGATAAATTGGAGCATCGTTGGGTAGCATACCCAGATAAATTGCAGCATCGTTGGGTAGCATACCAGATAAATTGGAGCATCAGTGGGTAGCATATCCAGATAAATTGGAGCATCGTTGGGTTACATATCCAGATAACTTGGCGCATCAGTGGGTAATATACCGAGATAAATTGGCGAAAAATAAAATTGGAGCTCTTGATATTGCGTGACACCGCCATTCAAGCAAGTGCGCTAATGGCAGTGCGCGACAGCTCGTGCCAGTCTCCAGGCCTGTTCCTCTCACCCCGTGCTTGCCTCGATCGTATGCGGCGCGCGGTTACCTAGCTACTAACCTTGGTTATTGTATAATATACAATAAATAACCTCACTTTTTCACTGAAATATGACCCGTCTAGGATGGTGACCGTACCTGATGCGGTTTACATGGGTAAAGTAAACAAAAAGATAGCCCTGCCACCAGGTTACCCTAGCAAGCACGTAGGATGACCTTACGCCCAGGGTCACCCTAGGACACATGTAAACGAAACCCGGAAAGATGATGGACTAGCGTAACCCTTCTACTAGGGTAACCCTTGCAGAAGGTCACCCTACCTCCATGTAAATAGGGCCTTATTTGCGCCATATTTGTATAGTTCCCGCGCAATGGTTATCAGCTGATTGAATATTATATTCAATTATTGGCCATGAGTTGTTGAGCATGAATGATATCTTGTTATCAACGCTGAGGTTTGTGTTATATGCCGAAACCGAAGGCTGAGGAAGATAGCCTGCACAAACCGAAGGCTGAGGAAGATAGCCTGCACAAACCGAAGGCTGAGGAAGATAGCATGCACAAACCGAAGGCTGAGGAAGATAGCCTGCACAAACCGAAGGCTGAGGAAGATAGCTTGCACAAACCGAAGGCTGAGGAAGATAGCTTGCACAAACCGAAGGCTGAGGAAGATAGCTTGCACAAACCGAAGGCTGAGAAAGATAGCTTGCACAAACCGAAGGCTGAGGAAGATAGCATCCACAAACCGAAGGCTGAGGAAGATAGCTTGCACAAACCGAAGGCTGAGGAAGATAGCATGAACAAACCGAAGGCTGAGGAAGATAGCTTGCACAAACCGAAGGCTGAGGAAGATAGCATGAACAAACCGAAGGCTGAGGAAGATAGCATGAACAAACCGAAGGCTGAGGAAGATAGCATGAACAAACCGAAGGCTGAGGAAGATAGCTTGCACAAACCGAAGGCTGAGGAAGATAGCATGCACAAACCGAAGGCTGAGGAAGATAGCTTGCATAAACCGAAGGCTGAGGAAGATAGCATGCACAAACCGAAGGCTGAGGAAGATAGCATGCACAAACCGAAGGCTGAGGAAGATAGCATGCACAAACCGAAGGCTGAGAAAGATAGCCGATGCACAAACCGAAGGCTGAGGAAGATAGCATGCACAAACCGAAGTCTGAGGAAGATAGCATGCACAAACCGAAGGCTGAGGAGGATAGCATGAACAAACCGAAGGCTGAGGAAGATAGCATGCACAAACCGAAGGCTGAGGAAGATAGCATGAACAAACCGAAGGCTGAGGAAGATAGCATGCACAAACCGAAGGCTGAGGAAGATAGCATGCACAAACCGAAGGCTGAGGAAGATAGCTTGCACAAACCGAAGGCTGAGGAAGATAGCTTGAACAAACCGAAGGCTGAGGAAGATAGCCTGCACAAACCAAGGCTGAGGAAGATAGCATGAACAAACCGAAGGCTGAGGAAGATAGCATGCACAAACCGAAGGCTGAGGAAGATAGCATGCACAAACCGAAGGCTGAGGAAGATAGCATGCACAAACCAAGGCTGAGGAAGATAGCATGAACAAACCAAGGCTGAGGAAGATAGCATGCACAAACCGAAGGCTGAGGAAGATAGCATGCACAAACCGAAGGCTGGGAAGATAGCATGCACAAACCAAGGCTGAGGAAGTTAGCATGAACAAACCAAGGCTGATGAAGATAGCATGCACAAACCAAGGCTGAGGACGATAGCATGCACAAACTGAAGGCTGAGGAAGATAGCATGCACAAACCGAAGGCTGAGGAAGTTAGCATGAACAAACCGAAGGCTGAGGAAGATAGCATGCACAAACCGAAGGCTGAGGAAGGTAGCATGCACAAACCGAAGGCTGAGGAAGGTAGCATGCACAAACCGAAGGCTGAGGAAGATAGCTTGCATAAACCGAAGGCTAAGGAAGATAGCATGCACAAACCGAAGGCTGAGGAAGATAGCATGCACAAACCGAAGGTTGAGGAAGATAGCTTGCATAAACCGAAGGCTAAGGAAGATAGCATGCACAAACCGAAGGCTGAGGAAGATAGCATGCACAAACCGAAGTCTGAGGAAGATAGCATGCACAAACCGAAGGCTGAGGAGGATAGCATGAACAAACCGAAGGCTGAGGAAGATAGCATGCACAAACCGAAGGCTGAGGAAGATAGCATGAACAAACCGAAGGCTGAGGAAGATAGCATGCACAAACCGAAGGCTGAGGAAGATAGCTTGCACAAACCGAAGGCTGAGGAAGATAGCTTGAACAAACCGAAGGCTGAGGAAGATAGCCTGCACAAACCAAGGCTGAGGAAGATAGCATGAACAAACCGAAGGCTGAGGAAGATAGCATGCACAAACCGAAGGCTGAGGAAGATAGCATGCACAAACCGAAGGCTGAGGAAGATAGCATGCACAAACCAAGGCTGAGGAAGTTAGCATGAACAAACCAAGGCTGATGAAGATAGCATGCACAAACCAAGGCTGAGGAAGATAGCATGCACAAACTGAAGGCTGAGGAAGATAGCATGCACAAACCGAAGGCTGAGGAAGTTAGCATGAACAAACCGAAGGCTGAGGAAGATAGCATGCACAAACCGAAGGCTGAGGAAGGTAGCATGCACAAACCGAAGGCTGAGGAAGGTAGCATGCACAAACCGAAGGCTGAGGAAGATAGCTTGCATAAACCGAAGGCTAAGGAAGATAGCATGCATAAACCGAAGGCTGAGGAAGATAGCATGCACAAACCGAAGGTTGAGGAAGATAGCTTGCATAAACCGAAGGCTAAGGAAGATAGCATGCACAAACCGAAGGCTGAGGAAGATAGCTTGCACAAACCGAAGGCTGAGGAAGATAGCATGCACAAACCGAGGCTTGATAACACAAAACATCATGCGAAAACCGAATTAAGTAATTGTTTTATTATAAAATTATAAATGTAGAAGCCTTTTGACATTACTGCCATGCTCTAAGAAAAGATTGTAAAAATTATAAACTCGGATAATTAACAATTACGTCACCAAAAGACAATTTTCGTATCTTTTAGGTGGCAAGACATCAAGAATTGGGAAATTGTCAATAAATCTTATTACTTAATCTTAACTGAAGAAGATTGGCGCGGTGGATTGAGACTGCTGCCCCTGTGGGTCTATTGCAGTCCATCAACCACCTTGGTTGATGTTCGTGCCTCTCTTTGGAGCTCCCTGTGGTGCTGACGGTGTAGCCGATTTGGACGACCGAACAATCGAGTGGTTGGAGAATATGCCGGACGTTCCCGTGTGAGTCGTGTGACCAGCAATGAATGTATCATACGAACGACGACGAACTGCTTAGACTAACTACTTAATCTAAATATTACTAATAAATTATCAATAAACCATATACAAAACAATTGACGTTTCGTTTCGACTAACTTAATTGCAGTCATCATCAGGAAAAGGAATGATACTACCGGTAGTGTAACGCGATCTACTATATATACAGAGGTGATGTAGTGATGTCATATATGCAATATATACAATTTGTTTAAAATTTGCTAAAATATTGTGGGTGTCCTCCTTATGTAGGACACCCATAGTTCAGAAACTGCGGGTGTCCGGACACCCGCTGCTTCCAGAGCCCCTGAATGCACTTAAAAGTAATCAGAGTATCTCTGAAGGTTAGCTAGTGTGTCTCTAACTTGGAGCCTTTGCAGTTGATTTAACCCTATGGAGTAGTGTGGTCATACTTCTTTGTGCCTAGTATAATTCTGGCAGCGAAGTTTGGTACTAGTTGCAACTTCTTAATGTTTTTGAATTGTCTGTAGTGCATGTTTGCCCATACCGACAAACAATAGAATAATCTACTTAATACCAAAGAATTTATCATTGTTTTAGAAGTTCAGGATTGATTTCAATCCTGAACTTCTAAAACAATTATTATAATTAAATATATTATTAAATATATAATTAATACATTTATTAATATAATATTAATATAATAAATATATTATTAAATATATAATTAAATTTATTTTTTTGATAATTAATATTCTGTTGATCTGACAGAGGCTTGACATACTAGAAGATATTATGTTAGAAATATGGGCGTCATACGTTAAGTTGGTATCGATGGTCACGCCTAAATCTTTAGCTGATGTACAGGGGATAATCAACTTTTCCTGCCTCTTGTGGGACTAGATTTAGCATTTGGCGGGTTCCGATGAGAAGCACCTTGGTCTTGTCAAAGTTGATTCCCTCGCAGTTAGTTGAAGACTGCGATTAAGGTTGGAGTGGGGTTAGGGCTTCGGTTAGGATTAGGGTTAGATTGGGATTTGGGTGAGTTTAGATATATGTTACGTCACGATCCTCAACTGCGAGGGGCAACCTCGTCCCCAGGGCCTTCGCGCATGCAAGCTATTATCTGTAAGAATGACGTCACAGCTACACGCGAAGGTGATAATCGGCAGGGATTTCTCACGAAAGGTTTGTATTTCTGGCAGGGATCCATTTCTCACGGTTTCGAAAGGTTTCCATGTCGCGGCATGCAGGGATTTATTTCTCACCAAAGGTTTTCTCACGAAAGGTTTATAATCGGAGCATGGTAGGAGCAACTCCTTATTAGGAAGTAAAAAGTCGTTTTCGGAGACTGTTTGCTAGGAGTAAAAACTTACCACATAATTCTAAGATTCTAAAATTGTAAAATTTCTTCTCGTCCTGTGCCCAAACTACAGAACTCTGTTCACAGTGAGCAGTAATCATGTTCTTATAATGTTGACGAAGAGATCGACTTGTTGAGAATTTGATGCTGTCCGTCTTCCTGTTCAGCCTGTGTGTATCACGCTAATTGAAGAGCCGCTTTTTTGTACAACTTCTTCGTTCCACAACATTCGTCTTTGTAGCTGTAGGACAACTGAGATTGTAACACACCGCCAAGAAAGCGAGCCACACAACAAACAAGACTATTTACATGATTCATAATACTCCAAACTTAATAACATTACCCGCAATTATTCAGACTACAAAGATCACTGCTTACGCACCAAAGTACGTCACAATATAAATTATCGAAAGCAACTCACGTAGGAAGTAAAAGCTTTTGACATCTTTACCACAAAAAGTGACAGGCA
Source organism: Chrysogorgia sp. JL179-B06 (assembly GCA_035772405.1). Lineage (NCBI taxonomy): Eukaryota > Metazoa > Cnidaria > Anthozoa > Scleralcyonacea > Chrysogorgiidae > Chrysogorgia > Chrysogorgia sp. JL179-B06. The sequence continues at coordinate 6,052,103 of JAYKKM010000159.1, forward strand.
ATTAAGCGCCACGATATGAATACACGACTTTTAAATACCTCGCCAATTGTCTAGGTCAGTTTGGTTTGTATAGCGACTGCTGAGCAGCTTGTTAAGACCACAGTCAGACAGGGGTCAGAAAGCGCAAATTGGGAGGAAATTGCAGTTAACGACTGAAATTTGCCGCAAAATCATGACATCAGTAGCTAATGTAAAAAAACTTCTCAAAGTTCGGCTTTTTTCGCTTTATTCAAAAAGGAATTTGAGATGGTGAAGCTATAGATTCTCTACCGAATTTTGAGAGTAACGAGTCGTAGTTGTCGTTGATCAACATTGCAACGTACACTTTAAAGTGCATCACTCAGTGAACACCAGCCATGAGATATTCAAATGAAAGTATAGGAGTTGAATATTACACTTAATATTATATTACGCTTTAACTGCTTGATTTTTTCAAAGAAATTTAAAATCTACTTAAAACCGTACAGAATAGATGTGCACGTTAACGATTTCTATTATTTCACAAGAATTTTTAAATAGAACATTCAGTTAAATTGTCTAAACCGGCCTGGTTTTCACTAGCGCATAAGCACAAGATCAATACAAAAACAAAGGATGATTTATCCTCTGGGAATTGCGAAGACAAAACAACGAGAATTTTTCTTTATTTCATCTTTTGTTCTGCTCTTGGCCTTGGGTTTAGCATGGCTTACGCTTATGTCGACGATTATGTCGCAGGCTCGACTTAATTCCTTTGTTTTGCCTAGCCTTTTCGGTGTTGTCTTTTGACGATAAAGGCATAAATGAACGTTTGAGTTTGTAAGATGGCTGATTTCAAATATTTCAATTTTTAAATTGTCAGTCAGGTAATCCCTCAAATTAACGAGACGAGAAAGTGTGGTCTGATAACTGTAGCAATATACAAACCCTGCCGTTATTTCTATAGTTTTAAATGACAAACCCTATTCTATATCAGCTCATAACTACGTACATACGTCTCATACCGAATGAAAGACTGATGACGAAATCGAGTGCAATGTCATGCGGCATCGTTGGCACTAACCCACGACATGCATGAATTCTTCCCGCAATTGCATATGTTTGTTATAATTTACGTCATTAGCATTATATACAGTAAAAACCCGCGTATAAGAACCTTGATTTTAAGAACCTGTTAGGCTAACATTTTCCATTTAGACCCCCTTCACATAAGAACCTGTTTTAGGCTAAAATTGGAAATTATGTTCTTATTTTATCAAATAGAGTCAAAACTAAAAATTTATATATCAAAGAAAATATTAAACTCTACAAAGTAATCAGAAAATGAGCCAGAACCAGACAAATAGTGTATATATGTCTACAGTTGTATACGTTATTTTGTTCCATTGAATTTACATACAGTAAGCTGTGAATTACATACATTGTAGCTTTAAAGTGCATATAGGGTTTGTATTTGCTTAGATTGCAGTGGAGAAAATTTATGCATAATTTATATAAATAATAGACCACACATACCAAAACCAAGTCGCTTTTTTCTTAAGAAAATAAGAACCTGAGTTAAGAACCTAAATAGACTAATTTTGCAGTAAACACCATTTATATAAGAACCTTTTTAGGCTAACTTGGAAAAATCTAGGTTCTTATACGCGGGTTTTTACTGTATTATAATATTTACACGATGATGTATACTGATATAAACACATTCTATAATTCGTGAAGAACTATCTAGAACACTTAGGGACTGGTCATTATTTATAGCCGAGGTGGGGGCCAGAGAGAAAATGGTTGAGTAACTGAAGATTCTAAGACCTAAATGGTTGGGTAAAAAAAATCACTTCTTTGAAGGGTTGGGTAGTAAAATTTTCATGACTATTATTTAAATAAGATTACGAATTCATCATTTAATTGGAATCTCATCATCCGTTTTCCTTAGTCGTCATTGCACATTAGCTTTTGTTGTTGTCTGCCTTGCTCTGTATAGTGAGATAATAATCTATCATAGTTACAGTAGGATCTGTCTGCCTATCTATTTGGGTTTGTTATTAAAATTTGTATCGACGATATGCCGGGAATTGGGCTTTATCTAACTTTTTCTTCTCGAGTTGGGTAAAATATTTTCTTTACCCATAAATGGTTGCGACGGTTAAATTTCTGATTTTAATTTGGTTGGGTAAAAAGTCCCCACCCCCCCCCCCCCCCCACCCGACCATAAATAATGACAGGTCCCTTATATTAGTCAGCAGGACCACTACAGTTCGATCTGGGAGCGAAATTAGTGGTCTAAACTGTTCACCATATAGTCAGGTATTTCTAAATCAATACCTCAAGACGCCACGTGACCATGTTTGCCGTTCGCGGCCACACGTTTCAACGTATGGAAGCCCTTCTAGAAGTAAGTAACTTACGGCAAGGGTTTTTGGCAATTTAAACTAAATACACTCGCGTTTAAGGCTAAAATTCAGGTTTTTATATTTTTATGCTACTTAAATGTTAAGATTTTTACGTTTAATATGGAATTATATATTCATGAGATTACATAAAGTAGTGTGAGCGAACGAAAAACAAACATGGCGGCTTATCTGTTTGCCGGCAAAGTGGACCGTGATGCGAAAGTTGATAATGGTTTATCGCAAACCGCTTACTGCAGTTTGCCATTTCCCGCGGGACATATTTAGCATCACGTTCATCCCGAGACAATACGAAAACGTCCACCATTTCGGTAAGCCTTATTAAGAGTTTCATTCATATTTCAGTTACTAGCTAATTGACCAAAAAACATCATTCATCATTTAATTGGAATCTCATCATCAGTTTTCCTTAGTCATCATTGCACATTAGCTTTTGTTATTGTCTGCCTTGCTCTGTATAGTGAGATAATAATGCTATAGTTACGGTAGGATCTGTCTATATATCTATTTGGGTTTGTTATTAAAACCTGTATCGACGATATGCCGAGAATTGCATGGGCTTTATCTAACTTTTTTCTTCTCGGATTGGGTAAAATATTTTCTTTACCCATAAATTGTTGGGACGGTTAAATTTCTGATCTTAATATGGTTTGGTAAAAAATATTTTCGGCCTTATAATAGTCAGCAGGACCACTATACAGTTCGATCTTGGAGCGAAATTAATGGTCTAAACTGTTCACCATATAGTCAGGTATTTCTAAATGAATATAGGGACATTTAGTATGACGTTTTTCTGACAAATGGCAAACCTCAAGACGCCATGTGACCATGGTCTGCCGTCGCATTTGCCGTTCGCGGTTACACGTTTCAACGTCTGGAAGCACTAGTATAGAGGTATAAGTGTCTATAGTTACGGCAAGGGTTTTTAGCAATTTAAACTAAATACACTCGCGTTTATAAGGCTAAAATTTAGGTTTTTGTATTTTTATGCTACTTGGATTTTTACGTTTAATATTTAATTATATATGCATGAGATTTGAGCATTTACATGAAGTGGTGTGAGCGAACGAAAAACAAACATGGCGGCTTATCTGTTTGCCGGCAAAGTGGACCGTGATGCGAAAGTTGATAATGGTTGTTATGGGAAACCGCTTACTGCAGTTTGCCGTCCCTAATCGCGAGACAATACGAAAACGGCCACCATTTCGGTATTAGCCGTAAGAGTTTCATTCATATTTCAGTTACTAGCTAATTGACCAAAAAGCAACCGTGACCCAACCTAACATAGCGCTCATGCATCGGAAATACCTATCATGAGTTGATCGCATTATGTACTCATAAAGACTTCCGTCTTTGTCACAGGTTGATCGCCATTTACGTCATGATATACGAGTGGATATATATGGAAAGTGATATAGTCATACGCACAGTCTTTAGGTTTTAAGCAATAATGTACTACTACTCATGACGAGTCATATTTGCAGCCACAGAGTATCGAAATACATTTAAAGAATGATTTCCACTAAAGTCGCCACCGATGATGATCCCTCACTCTTTAAACAAGTCAAATAAGTTAGACTTATTCAACCATAATAGTCGAAACACACCGACATATATACATGTATGACTAAAGTGACTGACCCAATCGGGAATCGAACCCCGGATAAACGTTTCGGCGCTCTAATCTTCATTTCGGTGTTGTTGAAATATGTTCTGCATGTACCTTTACCGAGTTATTTATAAGTCACGAGAAAAGTAGAATAATTAAAGTGGAGAAGCGTAAATGATGAGGAGATAGCCGAGTGTTTTACAAGATTCTCGAGTGTTCTTTCTAGTTTCCAAGCAGGGGGTACTGTGTGCGGTGGTGCGACATCCCGTAATTCCACCGGTATTAACAAAGAGTTGAGAAAGATGTTAACAAGGATCTTTTATTTTTGACGTCTACGTAGATCTGGTTGGTTTCGTTGCTGAATGAAGCATGAATGGTTTGATATTTATCGGAATAGAATAGTCATGACAACGACTGACAGCGCTGCGTTCTACACGCAAAGTCACTGAGATAGCCTAATTTAATTCAAAATTGTTTCTATTATGAATAGAACTTTTCTCGGAATAGAAAAGTATAAGCATCCACAGTATTAGTCACGCAATCGTGACCCACAAGAAATTTATAGGTATATTCTTTGTGATTATTCAATACAAGTACATGTTAATTTGTAGTTAGTATTCATACAAGTAAAGTCTTCCGGAAACATTCTTAGTTTGGTTCCAAGAAGAAGTTTTTCCCATCGCAAGCGATGTCGCGAAGCGACCGAGCGACGCAAGGGTGATAATCTCGCCGCGGCAGGGATCCATTTCTCACGAAAGACGTTTGAAAAAATATATTTATATATTTCGTCGTTTTGGGTGATCTGTTTGAATCGAACAATATTTTTGCAACGCGAAGGGTGGCCATTGGCGAGTAGTGATATGACGAACTATATAAAGAGGCTTTTACGAATTAGGGTATACACGTTTACGTAATATAATAGGTCCGTGTCTTATGTATTTAGAATCGTTAATTCCAAATCTGTTTTCAGAATTGAAAACGGTTAAATATTGATCGAGATAACGTTCAAAGTATACGACGAGGCGGTCAGGCAGGCTGGCTGATTGCCGACTAATTTCTAAGTACATAAACCGTTTTTACGAAGGGTACGTATGCACGTTCTCGCAATATAATAGACTCGGCAATTCCAAATCTGTTTTCAGAATTGAAATCGAGTTAATATTGGCCGAGATAACGTTGAAAATCTACGTACGACGAACCGGCCTTTTGGGATTTGTTATCGACAGACTCAAATACAAATACGCGGTCTGGGCACTGGGGACCATGGATGGGGAAAAGAAACTCTAGGGGTGGGGTGGGGGTAGAAAAGACAAGCGAGGGGATTATTGCGGATTCGTTAAACTTGGAGTGAAAAGGGTCATTAAACTTGGGTCATTAAACTTGGAGTGAAAAGCCTGGGTATGAGGTTTTATTGTCAGCGCCAGTGTTGCCAACCTTGGGATTTTATCCCAAGATCTTGGGATTTGTTTTCAAGAGCAAACAGTTTCGGTTTTAAAAAGCTGATTTCAATTTCAATACCCTTAAAGGCGTGTGAATTTGTACTTATGTTTAATAGAGACCTGGGAACTAGGCCCGCCCCAAGCCGCTCTCCCCCAACCCGCAAAGAGTCTGACATTGGGGTATTTAGGGAATCTTGGGATATTTGCAGACCTTTATTGGGATTTTTACGAAACTTGATCAGTGCTAACACGATCAAACTTTTAATAAATAAACTAAGTTTGCCGCCCCGAATTCCCCGAAGTGTCCCAGTCTCAGTAGCTCCATTACGCCACTGATTATATAAACATGTTCTTCTGTGATTCAATTATTTTCGACAAGGTGCTTCTTTTGTCTTTTTATTTATGGTGCCATAAAAATAGTACATTAATCAAGAATATTTTCTCAAAAATAATGGGATATACTACCAAAAAAAAGTGCTTAAAGGTCTTTAGATTTTGCTCAAAAATGCCTTCAAAGTGCAGGAAATGCCATTTCAGAGACCCTAAATTCCCCGCACCCCTAGAAATGCGGTCACTAAATATTATGTGCGTCCCTCCTTTCAAGAAACCTGGACATTATGACGTCATCAGGGCCCCCAAACGATATTTTGCCCCGGGCCCCAAAGAACCTCTCGGCGGCCCTGCACGAATGAAGTCCAGCTGAGCTAGAACATTGCACCTCACCAAATGACCTTACCATCCGTACGGATCGTACGGACGAAAATACTTGATTTACGATCCGTCAGTTCAACCATCAATCAACTCCAGCTGAGCGAGCACATGACAACCTTACAAAATTAAACAACTTACGATCCGTACGCTACTTCATTTACAATGGGTAAACGAAAATACACAGCTTAATATCATAATAATATCGTAACTTTAAAACCATATTAACAATCACCTTGAAACGTTAAAGCAATAACAACTTCTTTTACGTCGCATGTGATACATGATTGCCTCGTTCTTAAAAAACTTTCCTCAATCAAGCGCTAAAGTCATATAACTATAAATATAATCACCTGAAACGCTAAACGAATATGAACTTCTATCGCGTCGTGTATTATACACGATTGCCTCGTTCTCAAAAAACCTTGCAAATCTAAAGGAATATGAATTTATATGACGTCGCTTGTCATATATACATGATGATTTATATATCACGTCGTGTTATACAGCATTGCCTTGAGTTGATGAATTTATATGACGTCGCTTGTCATATATACATGATGATTTATACAGGATTTCTTTTACGTCGCATGTGATACATGATGATTGCCTCGTTCTTAAAAAACTTTCCTCAATCAAGCGCTGAAGTCATATAACTATAAACATTTCTAGTCATTTCTAGCATTCGTTTCTAGCATTCATTTCTAGCATGGGAATTCGTCGAAATATTACCCCTCGGGGTGATATATCTGTCCAACCTCGTTCCCAGGGTCTTATCTCCGCCCGCGGGCGGCTAGCGGAGATAAGGCCCTGGGAACGAGGTTGATATCTGTCCTGTGAGCTCTCATGTAGCCTACGTCATAGTCTGTGAAATTTTGAAAACCGCCTTTTTGCGCCCGCGAGCGTCTGTACGCAGGCTAGCTCTCATGCGGAATTAAGTAATGTGAAACTGCAAGAAGCTAATTCATGCTCCGTGTCGTATTTCACGTTTGTGCATGGTTCGCGAGGTTTTCGAGCCCAGTGAAAGACAAGGTCATATGAATTCAAAATGATAAGTCGTCTGAAAATCCTGTTTGGGATCACAATGATCTTGTCGTTAACCATTTTGGTTGGAAATATGATGACTGCCTTACGATCTTCGACTTCGACGACAAGCGCGGTTCCACATGATGAAAGACGTATTATTATTAAAGGTATGTTAGAATTTAGATGTGCTTTAGCGAACCATAAGCGAACAGAGCTGAATGTTTGACTAGTAGTTTAGACCAGTGTTTTGGATATATAGCAAAGCAAAAATTAGGTGGTGAACTGCCCAGAATTTAGGAACGAAATACTGACGTTTAGAGCGAACCTTCATCAGATTTCAGCGTCGGGCCGTTTTTGAGACCTCGGGCAAATATTTCTCTACTCAATCTAAAGGTCGCTATTTTGACCACGGCCACGGAATCCTATATTATAGAAAAAGTATTTTGGTTTGTTTTTCTTTCCTTATCCAAACAAGACGCCCGTTTTAGGGATATGGCGCGCATATTGCCTGCGGACATGGGTATGCATTGGTGGCATGTTAGACAGTTAATCAGGTGTCTACAATACACGCAGACGAAATTTAATGTAAACATTAAACACGGCAATGCTATTTGTGCTATTCGTCTTCGAGTGTCAAAATTTATATAAAAAACAATGGCAAGGTATACGAAACATATCTGTTACGAAATTACATCGGTTTAATGGACATAAAAGCATTAAATCATCGGGTAAACAACGATGTCCTTTGATTTTAAAGACGAGTCTCGCTTTAATCGCTTACGCATTTTCTCATATAACATCTGAGCTTCACATTTTAAGTAGACGAAACCTACAGCGTTCGATTCGCCAGATTCAAATGATCATTTCGATATAGAATTGATTTAAATCGGGAAAAAACACAACATTTCACAGTATAATTAATCCCCTCGCCCTGACGGCGCGAAGCGCCGTCCAGCGCCGAAGGCGCTGGGGCGAGGGTGATAATCTTGACGGGGTGGTAGAATGTCCGGTCGTGTACAATGTCCGGTCGTATATGGGAAGTTAGTTCTGTAAAAAGTTTGTCCCGTGTATATATATATGTTATTTACCGGCTGGGAGGTCCGTATAGAAAAATATTTGCCCGAGGTCTCAAAAATGGCCCGAGGCCGCAGGCCGAGGGACATTTTTGAGACCGAGGGCAAATATTTTTCTATACGGACCGACCAAAACGGTAAATAACATATTTATTTTTTTGTTATAAATAATTGTAAGACAAGAAAATCTGCCGCCGTGTAAAAAACACAGGAAGTTAAAACGCTAGTGGTCACTTCCGCTGCCCATATTTGGAAAGAGGCGAACCATATATAGAAAATCACCTGACAAAGGACAAACTCATTCAAGTCATCTTTTTAATAAACAAGATTGGAAATTCGACAGGTACAGTTGAACAGAGCAAACCAGGACTTAACCAGGACTAATATTCATCATTGATCATGCAAAAGCAAAATTGAAAACATTGTTTGTCTCGTATGATACATGTAATCGGAATCTTGCCGCCTTGTCTTTGTCGGCTTCTCACTCGATGTGTCGCCAGAACTAAAGTTGAAGCGAAGTTGAAATTGAAAGTATATATCATTCAAACTTGCCAATTTTTGCTCCGGAAAACAAGTCTGTAATTGCTGTGGTTGTTGACGTTATTGCGGTACTGTTAAGCAATTCGGGACGTTTGAAATCTTGCGGTTGTGGACAACTGAAGCTGCTTTGTATTAAAGCATCAAGCCTTTCCGACACTGCCGTCTTTCTCTGTTATGGTCATGAAAAACCGACACAAGAGAACATTTCTCATGTTCGTTTACTGTAGCACAGAAGCGGTTCCACACATTCATCTCGTAGGTACACTTAACTGTATTTTCAGGCCGTTGTTCTTAAATAAAATTTTGAATTTCGTCCAAGTTATCTTGGACAATGTTGCCACTTCGCTGGACTTTTTCTTTTTCGTATATAAAATCTTCAACTTCGGGAAAATTAAATTCGCTTTCGCTGTGATAGCTTTCATTGTCACTATATCCATCTTATTTTGTTTTTACTGGCAGTATATTGTCTCAAAAGGTAGTAAAAAGCGACGAGTATACGAAATATTAAAAAAGCTATTTTGTTTTTGTTTTTAAATCCACAGCGGTCCGGTATCGGGGTCCGTATCGTAGGATACCGGACCGCTCGCTAGCCAATCAGAGCGTGCGAATCAGATGGATACCGGACCGCAAAAAAATAAATATCGGTATCCATCAACCGTTGACCGTACGTTTTTTGGTTTGATGACGAGATCGGATCTCACGGGGAAGAAAATAGCTAAACAAGGATATTTATGGATCTACAAGGATATTTATCTAAGGTCGTGAGCCGGGAACATTTTGTGTTATCGTTTTTAAAAATATTTTTCAGAAGCGACTTTTAATACTGTTTGTGAATACTGTTTAAAATTTTTAAACAGTATTGGAAACTGGAAAAAAGTGAAATGAGTGATTTAAACAACGAATGGCAGGTTGAAGCTGCACGAGCAGAGGAGAACGAAAGTGGACATGAAGTAAGGTCCGACGAGCAGAGGAGAACGAAAGTGGACATGAAGTAAGACTATCCGATATTGCCCGCGGGAAAACGAAACCAACAACAGGTAAGAATACATCAACAAGGTCGAAAGATTGTGAACAAAGGCGTCGAAAATCGCGAGAAGAAACTCCAGAACAACGCGAAGTTCGGCCCGCGAAGAGAAGGGAAACAAGAAGGTTGAAATCAAACAAAGCCAAAGGCGACGAAAATGCCGAAACTGGGAATGTAGTTGACGGACAAGCAAGTTTTATTTTGTAATATTCATCTATGCCTATGGTACTTTGCTCGGACACGAATGCAGGTAAATAAATTAGTATTCTCAGTATTCAAGGATAGTACATTGTGAGTCTGTGTTGAGCGAAGGCCCTTTTATTTTAACTTTTAAGTGTCTATATATTTGTATATTAGATAGGAGATAAACAAGGAGTTCGATAAACATTATAGTTTTTTGGTTAGGGTTGGTAATTTGGTTAGGTTATTAGGATTAGCATTTCGTTGAATTATAAAAGACTACCGCCTTTAATACTGCTACCGTACGAATAGCCACTGCCTTCACTAGACACTACTTTATCGTTTATAATCGTACGAAGGGCTTTCGCTCGAAACGTTGAATGTCTGAGACCTGTTACACACTATTTTGGCAGTGCACCAACAATTAAAAAGATCTGTATTTCTGCCTACAATGTACAATACGCTGAACAATATTTTATCTTCAATAAAACAACCATGTCATGTTATTGTTTGTTAGAAATCTTTAGACAAATTTTGAAATACTTAACTGTCAGTTAAGAGAGTTGTACTATATACATTCTGGGATTGGGAAAAGTTTAGGCACTATTAATAATACTAACTAGAAATACAGGATAGCCTGTTCAATGCTAACACTGGTATTTACTATTGGCGGGGTCCTGTTAAAAATTACAATTATTATTTATTACAAATATAAATTTATTACACATATTCATATATATGTACAATATGTTACAAAAACTAATTATAACTTGAAAGTTGTATAAATCCTACAAATGTAGTGTTGTCAATTAAGGCAATAGATATTAGATAATGCTCTTACATGCATGCAATGAACAAATTCATTGAGATTAAAATAGTTCTTTAGAAATGGTGGTAAAATGCCTTCAAGACATTTCTTAACTAACATGGTACCAATCCTAGGGTTTCTATTAACCGATCAGTTTCATGTCCAGACTTAGGAAAGGTCAGTTTCTCTGCCCTGCATTGAGACCTCAAGAGCATCTATCCTCACCAACAATCGGGATAGAATCCCTAATACTGTATTAAAACCAAATTGATGCCTATACATTTGCACTATATGCACCCCTAGACATTTCAATGATAAAGAGAATGCACTTTCTTCCTTCATTCTTTAACAGTCTTTGGTGTCTTTTTATACTAACTACTGGGTTGATTATTTCATGAATCACAAGGTCGCTGAGAAGGGGGGCAAAATAGCCTGGACCGTGCAAGGGGCCCGGCCGCGTCGCCACATCAATCACTTGTGACTGGTGTAATCTGCAGACCAATGAAATGTTGCTACATTTTGCATACCTAACACAAAGTACCAGTTCATCTCAACACTGTTCCCCAATTCTGTCGAATACTGTGAATTATTGAACGGAGGTGTCCAAAACAAAAATTATTGAACGCTGATGACATCACTAGGACAAAGTGCATAACTGCAGTACTGTATTATAGTAGTAAATTAGCAACTATGCTATAAAAGTTTCAAACAGTAAGCGGGCGAGGGGTGTTGCGTATAACGTATTTCTAGTACTAGGAGTAATCAAAGATTATGTAATTGCGTTCGACGCATATCGGTAATTATGTTGTAACGAATTATGAAAATAAATAAAGCTAATAAATATATAACAGCGTCTTAATTGAAGGAGACACTGCAACCTCAATGTTTTTGACAACGGTGACATCCTGAGTGATTTTCGTTTGATGGCCAGTCTATACATGTAAATAGTTCAATTCAGAAATATTACAAACGTGAAGTTCGATTTGGCAACAGTTTCATAACTTTGCGAGGCTTGCTCGTTTCGAGTAAATGTTGTTCGAATTAGATGTATGGGGCGCGTTTATAATGTCAAAATTCAATCTGATCATTTGAACACCATACATCTAATTCGAACAACATTTACTCGAAACGTGCAAGCCTCGCGAAGTTATAAAAATTCCATTCAAGCGATACTTTGCCAAATCGAACTTCACGATTGTAATGTTTCATTGTTTGCTGACTTATCTAGCGGTCGAGCGGTCATATTTCAAATCGAACTAACGAACGGAAATGCGGGATGTCATCATGTCACCGTTGTCAAAAACATTGAGGTTTATATAGTGTCTCCTTGAATTAAGACGCTGTCGTTTGTTGCGGTGTTCCAGTCGATAACAATGTAAACCACGTATCAAGTCGATCATATGGTCCAATCCATGGCCTTCTCATTTTAAAATAACATACGGTATACTGCGTAATCCTGAACACTTCTTAGTACTAATGCCATAATTTATTCCAAAACGGTAATTTATTCAAAAAGGAGAAGATTTTATCTTGATTTCTTTTAGCTGTAAAGCACAGTAACCCATAACATGCAAGATTAGAATGCGTTCTCCTTCGTCGAACGCAATTAATAATATTTCCCTGTACTTCGGCTGTCCGCTTGTCCATTCCGTCTTCATGATTGATCTCTCATCTGCATTTCTCTCACCTTGGAGAGAATCTTCACAATAAACTTTCCCAACTGCGATTCATTGCCATTAAAACGAAATTCCGAACTCGCTTCAATTCGCTTGTGACGTTTCGTCCACGGTTCTGCGAGTTGTTTCTTTAATCTCTCATCTGTGTTTCTCTCATCCAGTTGTCCTGGAGAGAATCTTTGCATTAGTTTGCGGGTTTACAGGTCTCGTAAATGCTTTTCAGACTGCGATTCATTGAGTATAAAACTGCCAAAACTGCCCGAAATCTAATGCGATCGCTATTGATACGCCCACGCAATAATTATATTCTCTCGAGTCCTCGACAGGAAAACGACGAACACAGAAACGAAGCCGGATTTAAGACTTGGCTACCACAGTTGTCAGTAGCCCAAGTAATAATGCAATTTTACCGAACTAAAGTAACTCAAGTCTTTTACCTTCTATAATAAAAAAATTAATGTGTTATTTACCGTTTTTGGTCGGTCCCGATAGAGAAATATTTGCCCTCGGTCTCAAAAACGTCCCTGATATTACTGCCCGTTTTTGAGACCCGGAGCGAGGGGAATTCGATGAAATATTACCCCGAGGGATGATATATCCCAAGGGCGAAGCCCGAGGGATATATCATCCCGTGGGGTAATATTTCGACGAATTCCCGAGCGGAGGGTCTATAAATTATATATTATACCGAAACAATCTGTCATCTATACTGAAATCTGTCTTGAAACGTCTTGAAACGTCTTGTTGTTCCTCCATTGTTTACAGGCTCGTATTGATTTACGCGCGAGTATCTAGGTACGAGCGGGGTATTCGTCGTCAGCGGGGAATTCGAGTTTAAATTGACTGGTCACGTGGTACAAATCTAGATCTTTGATTGGAAAATTTATAGTTGAGGAAAGGGAGCACAACAGAATGATTTGTAGAATCTTACCTAGTAAAATAAAATCTTTATATTCCGTAGAATTCAATTCAAGTTATAAACTCCCATTTATAAAAGTTTGTAGAATCGCCGTAGTCAAGGGCGTCAATCCTGGGGGGGACGGGGGGGATGTATCCTCCCACTTTTTGACCAATGTATGATTATCCCCTTCTGACTTTCCGCAAACGATGCAGTCATCCCCCCCCACTTTCAGACACGGATTTTCGCGCTTGGCCGTAGTAGAATGTAGATCCGAAATTCAGAATACGATAGTTTGTTTTTAAAAAAGTCTGTTGTTATATGACTAACCGCTGGCTATGCATAGTGCGGGCGTGAACGGGCCGCATGCTCGGAGAATTCCGTCCACATGCTCGGAATATTTCGCCCGCACTATGCATAGCCATATAACAACATTAGTCATATAACAACAGACTTTTTTAAAAACAAACTATCGTATTCTGAATTTGGGATCTACATTCTACCACGGCGATTCTACAAACTTTTATAAATGGGAGTTTATAACTTGAATTGAATTCTACGGAATATAAAGATTTTATTTTACTAGGTAAGATTCTACAAATCATTCTGCTGTGCTCCCTTGGTTGAGGTATAATATTAACATATATAAAAAAAAATTATATATATATATATATATATATAGAGGAGGTATAAAGCATATCCCATAATGCACTGGAACCAAGATATCAAATAAATTCCAAGATGGCGTCGTTTTCGTGACCGCAGTTACCTTGTACAAATTCTGCCATGAAGACATGCTCCAAGTATTTTAGTATGCTAATGTTGCGTAGTAAGTGCATCAATATATGATTTTTAATTTATCATGCTAATTTTGTTTATGAAAGCCAACCATTGGACAGAATCGTTGGAACCCTCGTGACGTATGATTAATCTCGCCACTGCGTTACGAAATCGTGTATAATTAATCGTGGTACTGTGCATCTTCCTCTTGAGTTCTAAGGTTTTTTATGTTCTATTCGTCGCATTTGGTTTATTTTCTGATTGAAATTGTTAAAAGGCTCCTTAAGGCTCCACTCTTTCTGTCCTGAATTTGCTTTTCAAATCAGGGTATTATCAACAGTATTATGGCAACGAAGGACAGCAAGAGACCCCACGTCTCAACTGGCGATACTCCACACAAAGACAAGCAAACACGTTTAATGCCCCCGAGAGAAAACGACCATTTGCGTCGCTGTTTATTTACTGATGATTCTTCAAATAATGAGGTAAACCATTGTGCGATAGCATGCTTTTTACTGAGTAGAGATGTTGTTCAATATACATGTACACTTACATGTATTTGGTCTCTCAGGCTCCTGTAAGAGAAAACCGTCTTCGCCACTTGAAATTGCCCCCCCACACACACACACACACTCTAAAAAATGCTCCGGCCCCTGACCAAAGGATAAGGATTACTCTTATAGCAGTTCATACCTCGTTCCCAGGGTATTATCTCCGCCCCCGGGGCGGAAAAGAAAGTCTTCATCTCTTGTCATAGTTTCATAGTTTATTTATATTTCCTCTCTTGATTGCTATGAGTCGCCAACACTTCATGCAAACGAGATGACCATGAAGTCAGGGCGCTATTAATGTATACATAAACAATCATGGAGACTGGATTAGGATCCGAGGAAAATACGTCAGTAGAACGATGGGGATCCAGTCAATGGACGCTGCGTAAATCACCTGTGCATTGAGTGTTCAAAACAAATTTCACCATGGCAGATTATGCAAAGGGACGACCGCTCCCACCGCTCCCCCTCTGGCTACGTCTTTGACTCCAGATTTCTTTATCCGCGAGCGAAGCATGGGTGATAATCTCGCCGCGAGAGGGAATAATATTAGAGCCCGCTCAAAATTCGAATGTGGTACAAACAAGAAACAATTTAAGAAATTTTACTGACATTTCGTTGTCAACGCGCAACATTCTCAAAGTGAAATACAAGATGTGAAAACTATTATTTAAATATACTTACAGATGTTAATAATAAGCCAGTCAAAACAAAGTCAAAACAAAGAAAGCGAAACGGAACTGACGTTTCCGTTGAGGCAAAGTTTAAATTTAGAAATAATGTAAGGAAACTTTCTCTGATTATTAATTCAAACGTTGAATTACACGAAGAAAGAACAGAAAGTCATCAAATGAAATGGGGTGGCAAGTTTCGTTAGAGTGAAAGTGAAGGCTGAGACAGTTTCTACTAGCCATTAAAGCCGAGACTAGCCTACTGTTAGCCGAGACTAGCCTACTATAGTTGATGATCGCGCCATCTCTTAGCATAGAAATACAGAATGGCCATTTGTATATAGCAATCATGTTTAATTTTCTAAAAGTAAAAACAAATCTCATCTTGAATCGTTTCAGATACATTTCAAGAAACAAATGGACGATTCAAGAAACTCGAGACTAAACACCTTAGCTCCGTAATTCGCAGCAAAATAAAAACATTGCTACTTTTCATTGGTTACCCGCGCAGTGGCCACACGCTCGTTGGCTCCCTCCTAGACGCCCATCCACACATCGTCGTCGCCAACGAGTACAACATTGTAGTGCGATGGCGAAATTGGACAGCTAAAGACAACAATGCCAGGAATGTATTCGATAAACTTTATATGAACAGCTATGAGCAATCTGTTTATGGATTTAGATCGGCAAATAAACCGAGGTCGTATTACGTTCCCAATCAATGGCAAGGAAAATACAATAATGTTATCAAAGTAAGTTTGACGCAATCTCATTTGGATGGATTCGATATTTGTCGGGTTGGAAAACTTTCCATCACCATCTGACTTTCGTGTCCGATTTCTCATGCATGTTGTCGGATGAAAATATTATAGAGCATGCTCTATTTTCATTCACCTACATGCACACCATCCTCGGATCCAAAGGACTCCTCGAAAGTGACAATAGAGACCTTTAGATTTGAGGACGAGTACGAAGACGAGTTTACCATTGCGCATGGTTCTTATCCATTGTTGTTGATCCCCTGCGCAGAAAAGTTTGTCTTCGTACTCGTACTCGTACTCAATCTAAAGGTCGCTATTATAGGCAGGGCCGTACTCAGAAAATTTTACAGGGGGGTGTAAGCTCACTTCAACCGACTGCTTCGAAAGAGGGGGCACACATGAAGAATCAGCACGTTGTGGTGTATCTTCGCGGCTAGGCCGTGAACCCACTCGGGGGGTCTGGGGGCATGCCCCCCAGGAAATGTTTTAATTTTGCAAAGCCCAGAAGTGCTATTCCGACGATTTCTGATAAGAATTTTTGCGAAATTAGGGCACCACGCCGCAATCTCGTACCCAGGCTTTTCACACGCTCAGCGAGTCCGCCGAGCGTGTGAAAAGCCTGGGTACGAGGTTGACCACGCCGTTACTAAAAATGCACGATTACAAAGGGGCATCAAGATTATGAAACACTTTAATATAAACTCAGAAGTAGTACAGAACCAATATATACACTTTAGAACGTCCTGAAAACGTCCATCGTTTTATCTGGGAATCCATGTTAAAATATCTATGAGTGCATGCAAACTGGCTTTTTCAATAAAAATTGGATAAGATACCAAAACAAATCGGTCATATAATATTGCGTTTATCACTCCGACTTCTTCGTCTTGACATGGTAAAAAACAGAAAACACTTGTTTGCGGAATTTTAAAGCTAGGCGCACGCCGCGTGCGTGGATCCGCCACTGCAAAATATTGTCTTTCCGTTGGGTGCCTACTAAAATAACCCTGGTCAGCTGGTGAAATGGTTAAAGTTAATAACACACTCTCAATACAAAATGAAAATGATGACATTTCAATAAATTTATCTCTTTGGCGTTCTGTCGTTGATTACATTTACATATAAACAAAACATTTAATATCAACATTAGATTTGTGAGTCTTACATTTGGTAGTTTTAAATTAATTTAAACTGATAAGTGCTAAAAGTTAATGATTCTACTTGTCCGTATTAAATCGAACACGTCTATAAAAATATAATTTCTGCCGATTAAAATATAACTTCTGCCGACTGAAACTCGTATCAAGATTGGGGGGGGGGGGGGGGGGGGGGGGGTTAGAAAACCCACTAGGCGGGGGGTTAGAGTTAGAAAACCCATTAGGCAGGGGGTTAGGGTTAGGATCTTTGTTCTGTTGGGGTTGGGTTCTAACATTGGATTAACGATTATCCTTAATTCAGAGCGATTTTAAAATTAAGGATAATAGTGAATCTCAGGTGAGTGGACAACCTGGGAATTGTTAAAGCATTGTAAGCAGTAAATTATTGGATTGTATTCAACCCCAAAACAACAAAGATCCTAACCCTAACCCCCCGCACCTACCAAAGTTGTCCGCTGTACTGTAAGCTAGCTGTTATTTAGCAAACCCCACAAAGGTTTCATTTCATCCTATTTCCTAGTCTGACCCCCCGATCATCCATCCAATCATGGGAGTCATCGACGCACAATATTTTATGAAGCGTTTTCTTTTTAGGTGATTGGCGACAAAAAGGGTGGAAGAACAACGAGATTTCTCGCGTTAAATGTACAGATGTTAACAAACATATCAAGAACACTGAGACTTCCAATTAAAATTATCCACGTCGTCCGTAACCCGTTTGATAACATCGCGACGATGGTGCTACGTAAATTGAATATTAATACGAGCAGAGACGAGCTGGTGAAAAACCCTGTAGGTCAATATTAAGTTTATGGAGTGCTTAAAGGACATTGGCAACAAAAATTAAGTTTATCTGATATGAAAGAACTCGTAAAATGAAAGGGTAACACCTTTTTCAACTTTTCGGTATTTTACTTTGTTTTTTAAATAGTTCAGTTTATTTGATATGTAAATGAGATGGTCTCTGATGTCAGGTGCAGGGTAGCGAATTTTCACTGATTAAAAAATGTCTTATATCTCAGTGATTGCTTAGTTTACAAGTTCATTATCACGAGGAGTTATTATTATACGCACATATTCAAGTAAATTTGTGGAACAATCTTGATGATGTAACCAATATTTTAATGAGTGAAAATTCTCTACCCTGCACCTGACGTCAGAGACCATCTCATTTACATTCAGCCGTTGCGCGACTGATAAGTTACATGAAACATTGTCTAGTGTAACACCCAAAGAGTACAACTGCAATGCAACAGAACACTCCACTCTCTTGCAACAGCAACGCTACAGATTCAGCCGTTGCGCGACTGATAAGTTACATAAAATATTGTCTAGTGTAACACCCAAAGAGTACACAGCCATTGCGCGACTGATAAGTTACATGAAACATTGTCTAGTGTAACACCCAAAGAGTACAACTGCAATGCAACAGAACACTCCACTCTCGCGTGCAACAGCAACGATATAGATTCAGCCGTTCTAGTGTAACACCCCACTCTCGTGTAACTGAAACTGCAACACCACAGAATCAGCCGTTGAGAAAAAATTACACGAAACATTGTCTAGTGTAACTCTAATGTTACACTCTAATGTTAATGTTGTTATTGTTTAGTGTAAATCTAACACCTATTACAGTTTATTAACCCAAATCAACACGGATTTATCCCTGGAAAATCGTGCACGACGCAACTAGTATAGACTGGGTTCTGGACTGCATTGGCCAACAACTTGACAACGGTAAACAAACAGACGTTATCTACTTAGATATGACAAAAGCCTTCGACAAAGTACGTCACAGTGTCCTACTCGAGAAACTGCGAGAATCAACATCCAAGGCAATCTCCACTCTTGGTTTGGTTCCTATACTTGATGGGACGTATGCAACGTGTAATCATACCCGGAGCTACATCATCTACCCTACCCGTAACATCAGGAGTGCCACAAGGATCGATCCTAGGACCATTGCTCTTCCTCCTATATGTAAACGACCTAACAAGCGCTACGCTGTCTTCAAATGTCGCATGTTTCGCTGATGACACCAACTTATTCAAAACGATCAATACTCGTCATGACGCCGAGCTTCAACAGTCTTGGTAAATGGTCATCTTGTTCTGGTCTCAACTTCAATGAGTTAAAAAATGTTTGGATAACAAGTGATTTTACTTCCAATCACTTACTGGCATGAATATCTGGACATGATCTAGTCTTTTTTAAAGCTATGAACAAACGTACGAAAATCAACCACGAAACTCTACCTGTTCCCTGTACACCTAAACGATTAACAAGAACCTCCTCGACAGCAAACCTTCTACATTTCCGCCTGCGAAAATGTAAAACACTAACTTTTCAACGCCACGCCGACGTGCAAGCTTTGCCTCCAAAAGGTTTCTACTGCCGGAGGAAATACTTCCAACCTTCAACGACATCTCGACCTGCGATCATCATCCTGCGAAGACACAAGAGCTCGGGAAACAAGGCAAACGTCGACAGGCATCAACCCAAAATTGCACGCAAATACTTGTCTGTTTGTGGTACAAGCTACTCCTCCGAGCGTCTTTTCAGTGTCGCTGGCAACATATAGTTACCCCCAAACGGTCGCTACTAAAAGCACACAAGGTCGATATGTTGGTTTTCTTGACTAAAAACTTGTGAACTCTTGAAACGTTTGACCATACTGCACTATTCTGACTTAGTTATTCATAATTATTTAATTTGTGTAATGCTTAATATTCATATTATATTAAAGACGGGAAAAGCAAAATTATAAAATTAAAATTTCCTTGGGCATTCAATACTGGAATCGCGTTAATTTCTGAGATTATGAAAAACCGATTTTACGGTTTAACTGGTTTAGACGGTTTACCGGTTTTTATTTTAATCAAAACCGCCCAAACTTAGGCTTTATTTAATTCTTTATAGGTAAACGACACCAAACTACTGGTGGATTTCACCAAATACTACACGACCTTTGCGACAAAAAACCTGATACTAATGCGAACGTTTGGCCAGAACGTTATCACTCTACGCAGTGAAGATGTCATAAAGAATCCTAAGGAGGCAATCGAGAAACTGTGCCGCTTTTTACAAGTGATCTGCACGGACGATTATTTGCGAGACTGTGCAGCGATTATTTACAAGAGACCGTCGAAGTCAAGACTTACAATGTTCTGGTCAAAAGATGCTAAAGAATACGTTGCAAGACAAATAAGGGAAATACCATTTTTAAACGGCTACTCGTTTGACGTATAAAGAATATTCGTTGGGACTGCAGGAAATATATACTTTTTGTTTTTGTGGTTGCTACATACCAAACTTGTTGAGCCCAGGGGCGTCGCTACTGGGGGGTGTCACACAATATTTTGAAAATTGAGAAAATTCGGGCAAAAATAAGAAATTTTAAGCATTAAATTCGGGCAAAATTTGGTCTTGTAAAGTATTTAAATAGTAAATAAAATTCGGGCAATTTTCAAATTTGGTTGGACACCCCCAATCAAAGTGGGTTAGCAACGCCCCTGGTTGAGCCTCCAAGTTTTGAGAAATCGAGCGAAAACGGACGAATCTTTTCAAACAGTACATTTTATTCTCTATTACTTTTACATTTTTATTACTTTTAAAATTATTACTCTACGTTTGCCGTGTTTTCAATGACGTTAAACTGGAGGTATAGAGGCTTAGGAAAACCATATAATTATATATTTATATATTGTGGCTTAGCAAGGTTTGTTAAGCGACAAAATCATAAGGAGAGGTCGAAGAAAATTCCACTTGAAAAACATAAGCAAATCGATAACACTTATAAACGCCATGATTCTTGATGCAATGGTGGTTTGTTTCAAAATGCAATATTGGTTTGTATCGTTTTGAAATGTTAATGTAATTACCCATTTGACAGTATTACTATATATATATATATATTTGGTCTTAAAATGTATGTATTCCAACACTCGAAATTTTCCTTCACCATAAATTTTCTTTCACATATTGAAAGCAATATGTAGTTTGATCGAGTGAAATGCCAAATATTACCTATAATATACCCAGAATCTTATCCCGGCATTACCACCATATATACAGAACTCGTGACTGGGCTCTCGGCAACGGCTTCCGTAGCTCGGTCGCGGGTTCAATTCCAGCCGGAAGGCCTTTAAGTTGCATTTTTCGCAACTGGTCCCGGTTTGGTCTTAAATGTATGTATTCCAACACTCGAAATTTTCCTTCACCATAAATCCTTTATATATATATATATATATATATATATATATATATATATATATATATATATATATATATATATATATATATATATATATATATATATATATATATATATATATATATATATATATATATATATTTATAAAATAAGTCGTGTCTTACGCACGCTGTGATTGGTCAGTTACCGTGTTTATATCAGGCTATATAACATGGATGGATTACGCCATCGTGATACGCCATCAATTAGCCATCATACGCCATCAATTAGCCATCATACGCCATCAATTAGCCATCATACGCCATCAATTAGCCATCATACGCCATCAATTAGCCATCAAACGCCATCAATTAGCCATCATACGCCATCAATTAGACATCACGACGCCATCATACGCAGTAATGAGAATTTACGTGTTGATAAAAAATATATTTGTACATTTTATTTGCTACGGGTTATTTTATAAAATAAATAGAAAACATTTTTATCCGTGTTCCCATACGTTATATAAACACTCGTGGGAGTTTGGGAGAACTCGAAATCGCGTGGAAACACTCGCCCTACGGGCTCGTGTTCCCACTATGATTTCTCGTTCTCCCAAACTTCCACTCGTGTTTATATAACTGTATGTAAACATGGAAAATGTTTTCTATTTCTTAATTATATATATATATATATATATATATATATATATATATATATATATATATATATATATATATATATATATATATATATATATATATATATATATATATATATATATATATATATATATATATATATATATATATATATATATATATATATATATATATATATTGAAAGGATTTATGGACATTTTAAGACCAAACCGGGACCAGTTGCAAAAAATGCAACTTCAAGGCCTTATATATATATATATATATACTAAGGATAATATAATTGTAAGTTTAATTTTAACTATTTAATTCAATTATTGTAAAAACTAGGCTTAACCAATAAACGGGAAACATGTGTCCATGTGATCATTTATATATTTCCTATACATGAGTCTTTTAATTATCCATGGCAAAAACTTGTCGAATGTTACAGGTAAAATGGACTAAAAAGGATATAGATCGTGGACGTCACTGCAATGTATTTCAAGTTCATTTTAGTCTAATATTGTACGTCTTGCACAGAGAAGAAAAATATATACGAAGAGAGAAAATGTTGGAACGACAGGGCGATTGGTACACGTACTAAAATATCAATGACCATTTTATACGACAATATTTCGACTTTCATATCGAAAATACATCCAAGATGGCGGACAATGATTCAAGTAAAGCAACTTTGACAGTGCAATTAATATGCCTTCGAGCATTTTTACAACCGCAAACTACTATATTCCGCAGCACTTGTTTTATGAGGTCTAAAACACTATTTCTTCGGTATTTGTTTTATTATTACCTAACCAGCTGGTGATGGATTATAAGCTCTGAGAGAAGCAACGTTTTAAGGCTCTATACGTTTTATTTATGGTCAGGTCCAAACTTGGTCATTTCGCTTTGCAATGAAATCAGGTCAGTCGAATCGTTGGGAAAGCGTTGTGAATTGCGAAATCAAACAATGGTCGTGTCTGGAAAAAATACAAAATATAAATGTTTATCAATCAATGCCATAAAGAAACGTTTCCTCGCATCTAACTCGTGATGCACATCTAACTTCTCATAATATCAATGGTATAATGAGAATAAAGGAAATGATCAACCTCGTACCATTATCGCCGACCTTCCACCGTCTGGGTCCTGGGATCGGCTGGTCATTAAAAGTAAAATTCTAAATTAGAGTAATTTTCACCCCCATAAGGAATAAAATTTACTCCACCTTTGGTATATTTTTGACTCCAAAATGAGAGTAAAATTCTAAATTAGAGTAATTTTCACCCCCATAAGGAATAAAATTTACTCCAGTTTTGGTATATTTTTGACTCCAAAATGAGAGTAAAATTCTAAATTAGAGTAATTTTCACCCCCATAAGGAATAAAATTTACTCCACCTTTGGTATATTTTTGACTCCAAAATGAGAGTAAAATTCTAAATTAGAGTAATTTTCACCCCCATAAGGAATAAAATTTACTCCAGTTTTGGTATATTTTTGACTCCAAAATGAGAGTAAAATTCTAAATTAGAGTAATTTTCACCCCCATAAGGAATAAAATTTACTCCACCTTTGGTATATTTTTGACTCCAAAATGAGAGTAAAATTCTAAATTAGAGTAATTTTCACCCCCATAAGGAATAAAATTTACTCCAGTTTTGGTATATTTTTGACTCCAAAATGAGAGTAAAATTCTAAATTAGAGTAATTTTCACCCCCATAAGGAATAAAATTTACTCCACCTTTGGTATATTTTTTACTCCAAAATGAGAGTAAAATTCTAAATTAGAGTAGTTTTCACCCCCATAGGAATAAAATTTACTCCACTTTTGGGTTATTTTTTACTCCAAAATGAGAGTGATGTTTTAAACTAGAGTATTTTTTACTCCTGCAAAGGTAAATATTACTCCATTAGTGAGGTAGAAAGTACTCTACAAATGGAGTTAAAATTATGGAGTAAAATATACTCCCAAAACAGAGTCAACTGGTACCTTTTTTTTTACTCCTTTTTTGGAGTAGTATCAACTCCTTAAAATTAACAGTGTATATATATATATATATATATATATATATTATATATATATATTATATATATATATATATATATATATATATATATATATATGTATATATATATATTGAAAGGATTTATGGGACATTTTAAGACCAAACCGGGACCAGTTGCGAAAAATGCAACTTCAAGGTGACGAGATACTGACGTTTCGAGATATATACATATACATATACATATACATATACGTATACGTATACATATACATATACATATACATATACATATACATATACATATAAAAAAGTAGAGTGCTGCGTAGACAGTGTTTTGAATATATAGCAAAGTGAAAAGGTGGTAAACTGCCAAGAATTTAGTGACGAGATACTGACGTTTCGAGCGGAGCCCTTCATCAGAGTAAGACGAGATGAAATGAAATAAATAGGGCTTATATATATGCCAAAAGGGTGTCACAAGTAGAAAGTAGCCAATCAAATGCACGGGAGATAAACAAACTAATAATTAATGAGATGGGAAACGTTAGATCATTTGCTATTTTTAACAGTCGATCAAGCAAGCAGACTGAGGGGGCGGGAGAAATGACAGGTCCAATATTCAAGGGGATTAGGCGATAATATTAGCATAAGAAACAAAAACTTGAAAAGGAATGAAAGTGCATACGCGAATAATAAAAAATTAATAATAATAAAGGTTCCAAGCAAACTAAAATAACCAAAAACTTGTGGGAAATTAAATAAAAGAAAAACGTTCGTTAAGACCAAGAGGATGTGTGGTGCCAAGTTTAAAAATGAGACGCTTCTCTTGACGCTTGCGGTTATCGTTGCCACCGGAGATGGGAAGGATGGCACAGACTTTCATGTCTGAAACCAAATGGTTGGAGCTGTTGAAATGGCGGGCTACAGGTTTGTCACCATCATTGATCCTCACGGAACGAAGATGTTCAGCAAACCTGTCTGAAAGACGTCGCCCAGTTTCACCGATGTAGATTTTAGGGCATTTATCGCATGAAATGCAATAAATTATGTTGGTGGACGTGCATGAAAAAGCATGACGGATTGTGTGGTCGAATTTGGGGGCAGTAATAACTGTAGTGGGATTGAGAAAAGCGCATGTGTTACAGCGGGAACGGCCGCAAGAAAATGTTCCCGCTGGTGCCGAGGTATTTTGTTTAAGGGCACTATGTACTAAGGAGTCACGAATGTTTTTATTACGGCGAAAAGATACCAAAGGGTTGTCGGTGAAAATGGCTGACGTCTCAGGATCATTTTGTAAAATGTGAAAATTCCGATTAATAATATTTTTAACTTTAAAATTGAAAGGATGAAATGTTAGAACTAAAGGAATTTTATTGTTTGAAACTCGTTCCAAAGATGGTTCAAGGGCGTCTAAACGGGGGACGAGAAAAGCTTTCTGAACGGCGAGGTCTAAAAGGTTGGTAGGGTAACCACGTTGGACAAAAAAAGATCTCATTTCCATTGATTTGACTTGAAAATCTTGGTCGTCGCTACATAAGCGGCGAAGACGCAAGAATTGAGAGTAAGGGATGGATTGCTTAGTGTGGTTGGGATGAGAGGATGAAAATAGAAGATAACTATGGGAGTCAGTAGGCTTGTACGAGACCGACGTTTTCAGCGAATCACCATTAATCGAAATTAAAATATCAAGGAACGACACAGAGGTCTCGCTGATTTCCCACGTGAACTTCAGAGCAGGATGAAAATCATCAACAAAGTTGATGAACTGCTCTAAAAGGACACGTGAACACGACGCTGTTGGAACGACAGGGCGATTGGTACACGTACTAAAATATCAATGACCATTTTATACGACAATATTTCGACTTTCATATCGAAAATACATCCAAGATGGCGGACAATGATTCAAGTAAAGCAACTTTGACAGTGCAATTAATATGCCTTCGAGCATTTTTACAACCGCAAACTACTATATTCCGCAGCACTTGTTTTATGAGGTCTAAAACACTATTTCTTCGGTATTTATTTTATTATTACCTAACCAGCTGGTGATGGATTATAAGCTCTGAGAGAAGCAACGTTTGCATGAGTCTTAAGGCTCTATACGTTTTATTTATAGTCAGGTCCAAACTTGGTCATTTCGCTTTGCAATGAAATCAGGTCAGTCGAATCGTTGGGAAAGCGTTGTGAATTGCGAAATCAAACAATGGTGGTGTCTGGAAAAAATACAAAATATAAATGTTTATCAATCAATGCCATAAAGAAACGTTTCCTCGCATCTAACTCGTGATGCACATCTAACTTCTCATAATATCAATGGTATAATGAGAATAAAGGAAATGATCAACCTCGTACCCAGGGCATTTCGCCTCCACGGTGGAAGGTCGGCAATAATGGCCCTGGGATCGGCTGGTCATACGACACCCAGAATATCTGGGTGTTTTGATATGATAATTTAGGTCATTTGTCTTTGTTTACTCTGTTGATGTGATAATTAATGAGAAATATGCAACGCTCTGTAGACTTGTTCGATTCATAACACATCCATGATTATGCATAATTTTGCCGGGGGGTTAGGATTAGAAAACCCATTAGGCGGGGGGTTAGGGTTAGAAAACAAATTAGGCGGCGGGTTAGGGTTAGGATCTTTGTTGTGCTGAGGTTGGGTTCTTTAATTGAGAGCGATTTGTAAATTAAGGATAATAGTTAATTTAAGGAAGAGACCGGGTTGATATGGAAGTGGCCTACGAGCAAATACAAGGCATTGACGAGCAAATACAAGGCAAGATGGTAATCCGGTTTTGGGGTCGGTTACAATCCAATTAACTAGGAGGCTGGTACGAGGTTTGAACGTGTCAGCTATTTGCTCGTTAATTCACTCTATTTGCTCGTCAATGCCTTCTATTTGCGCCTCCTTATAAGGAATACCTACTAGATACCCCTATCAAGCTATTTGCTCGTTAATTCACTCTATTTGCTCGTTAATGCCTTCTATTTGCGCCTCCTTATAAGGAATACCTACTAGATACCCCTATCGAAAAAATGAAGCCGGGAATATTTCGCGGCGGCCATTTGATCTATAACCTTGGACAACTGATTCATTTTAGTATCTTAAAAGATCAGAGAGTCAGAGACAGATAGTCTCTGTCGCCTATAGTAAAACTATATAACATGGTCCCAACAAGATGGCCGCCACGAGTTACTTCCGGCTTCATTTTCTGAACAATACCGTAGAATCTCGAAAAGCCCCTTCCGAGCCAGGATCTGTAACTTGGGTGTCCAAATTGGTCATCGCGTGCCAGAATATTTGCCAGGAATCCCCTGTCAAGGGATATTCTAAAGGCTAAAATTGTAATATTTTGGAAGTTATCATATACGGTTATAAAATACCTTACGTAAAATAATCGACAAAAAGTGCGAATAATCGACGAATAGTGCGGATATTTGACGAATCTTCACTACTTTTTGACATTGACAACCGCGCTGTTGACGAACATGTCTTGTGCACGATAAATGTTTCGCTGATGGCCGATTTGACTTAATAAAGCTACCAAAAATACTAAAGTAGCGAGAGGTGTCCTTTAGATTTCTTACTGGCTGTCCAAAAGGTGTAAAAATAGTAAATAGCCGTCCAAAAGCCGTCATTATCAACTGGCCGTCCAAAAGACGGCTGGACGGCTGGCTGGCTAAGATCCTGTCAACTACTGTATAAATAAGTTGTAACATCTGTTTAACAATTTATTTTGAATGGCATGGATTATAAAACATGCATAAAACAGTAATATCAAAGATTCAGGAATTTCAGACAGTAGTTATATAAGTTTGTCTATGTCAGTGTTCAGACGTCCTCTTCCATTTCGGTATCTGAATATTCGTTATCGAGTACAGTAAATTATTAGATAATATATAGATAATATATAGATAATATAGATAATAAGTAACAAACAACTCATGTGTAATTTTATTTTAATAAAAATCAAACAAAACTTTGAAACGTTGTGCGAAATGTACAGTACACTACTGTACATTTCGCACAACGTTTCAAAGTTAAAACTTGGCCGATGCTAAAAATAACAACCCGAAAGTAAGCGCCCTCCGAAAGTAACCGCCCTTCTGAAAGTAGCCGCTGTAGCCAGTTGGTACATTACATACAAATATAAATGTACATAAAACCTGCGAGTCATATTTGTGCCAGCTGCCAACTTCATCACTACAAAATTAGTCTTGGCAACTTTCTGTTGAAAGTTGCCAAGACTAATTTTGTAATAAGGGTTGTTACCCTTGCGCCTAAAAACACAGAAAATTGACCTATAACTTACAGCAACCTAGGACGGGGACGTCATTCAAACAAAAGAATCTTTATGTGAAACAAAAATGATGAATATTTTTTATTCCCAACAGTAATAATAATAATAATAATAATAATAATAATAATAATACATTTTATATAGCGCCTCTATCCATAACAATGATCAGGGCGCTTTACAAGAAAATTTACTGTGACTACATGAATACTAAGAATAAACAGCTCAGAAACTTTTAAGTTTCTTCTTAAAAATATCAATAGACACGGATTGCCGGTAGAGAGTTCCAGAGGTTTGGAGCTCCAATAGAAAAAGCTCTCTTTCCATAGGTAACAATTTTGGAATAATAAGATAACATTTAGAAGAGGAACGTAAATTTCGAGATGGCACATAATCAGCAGATGGATCTTGGATGTATTGCGGGGCAAGTTTTTCACGAGCTTTGAATGTGAAAAGAAGAATTTTAAACACAATAGTGTTTTCAACGGGCAGCCAGTGAAGAGCTTTCAATACTGGAGTTATATTATGGTCAAATCTTGTGGAATTGGTGATTAATCTGGCAGCACAGTTCTGAACATATTGAAGCTTCTGGATAAGGTACTTCGGAAGACCAACAAGAAGGCCATTACAGTTATCAAGCCTAGATGAAATGAGTGCATGAACAATGGATTCAACAGCATGACTAGGCAAATATCTTCTGATCTTCCTAATCTTGGCGATGTGTAAGAAAGCAGACCTACAGATAAACGTGATTAGCAGTTGACGGATCTGAGATTAATAAAGCGTGAAGTGTGTTTGTGTAGCTTCCTAAGTAGAGAAAGTCATCGACTTTATTAATCTCAGATCCATCAAGTGCGCGGAGAGGTTCTTCTACAACTGGATTAAGCTGCATAAACTAGAAGCTACATAAACACACTTCACGATGTTAACACTCGTATTAGCAAAGCTTGGGGTGCTCTAAATCCCTTTCCAAAGTTTGGGCATCTCAGGTCAAAAGAACAACAAAGATGAAATTATAATTGAGTCCATCCTCCTTTATGGTTCTGATTCTGGAGATTAACGAAATCACATGCGTACATGTGCGTGTCGAACATGCGTACATGTCCATGTCCAACATCCGCGCGCAAAATATTTTTTTGGGATCACTTGCCATGGGAATCAATCTGATTGGCTAACCCGAAACAACTTTTATCCTAACCCTAA
This sequence comes from Chrysogorgia sp. JL179-B06, assembly GCA_035772405.1. Classification (NCBI taxonomy): domain Eukaryota; kingdom Metazoa; phylum Cnidaria; class Anthozoa; order Scleralcyonacea; family Chrysogorgiidae; genus Chrysogorgia; species Chrysogorgia sp. JL179-B06. Next base: position 6,081,743 of record JAYKKM010000159.1, read on the forward strand.
ATAACCCATCCTAACTCTAACCCTAACCCCCCGTATTTTTCATACATGTGCGTGACGCTGAAAAGTGCAGGCATGCGTGCCGCACATGTGCGTGACGCACGCGTGCGTACTGCACGCGGAAAAGTGCTGGCGTGGGTGCCGCACATGTGCGTGACGATGAAAAGCACATGTGCGTGACGCACGTTGAAAAGTTGCTATGGCCATAGCAATGGCCAGAACGCCCATAGCAACGGCCAGAACGGCCATAGCAACGGCCACGACGGTCATAGCAACTGCCAGAACGCCATAGCAACGGCCAGAACGCCATAGCAACGGCCAGAACGGCCATATCGAACGGCCACGACGGCCATAGCAATGGCCAGAACGCCCATAGCAACGGCCAGAACGCCATAGCAACGGCCAGAACGGCCATAGCAACGACCAGAACGGCCATAGGAACGGCCACGACGGCTATAGCAATTGCCAGAACGGCCATAGCAAGGCCACGACGGCCATAACAATGGCGTGTGTGCGTCGTTGAAAAGTGCAGGCTGAAAGTGCAGGCGTGAAACAGAATGGCTTTCTCAGTTTATCAATACGTCATCTCGTTCAAGAAATATTCAGGTTTTCGAAACTTGCAAATTATAGATGCTGTATGACGTCATTTTCTCCCATAGACAAAATAAAATTCACCAAATGAGGAATATCTGTGTAAATAACAAGTGGAATGTTTTGAAGGGATAATGATAATGCACCACTGTGTGAAATATGTTGTTGCCAAGGAGACCACTAGGAAGCAGGAGTCTTCCAACTAAAAAACTAAAATCTTAATTCTGTCTCATTCTTAAAGAATAATTGATGATTTAGACCTCCGGAATACAATATGTACGTGTGTACGAAACTTCTAATCTATGCACTGCAGTAAACGTTATTTGATAGAGGAGAAATAAACAAATTTTGTTTTACAAATGGAAGTTATCTGACACCAAGCGATCTTCATGGCAACATAACTATGCTAAGTGGTGTGCACTTTCATCATTGTGGGACATGTGCAAAAACGTTTCAAAACATTCTGCTTGTTATTTAAGCCGTTAAAGGTTCCGAAACGGGACCATAGGTTAAGGCTCTCCGAAACGGCTATTTCCTTCATTTTGAAGGTCGTTTTAACAGAAAAATCATAAACGTTTACAATGACAAACTATATATTTTTGTCCATCTCATCATTGAACTTTTTATTAACCAAACTTTTGAATTTAATAACTATAACTTCAAATCGCGATCCATGGCATGGTTCAATAGTTTAAATCGACAGCCGGCCAACTGAATAATCGTATACGTTTTCTAAACTTAACAATGCTTAATGCTTTATATACACTGCGTGCATATGTAGGCTGTGGATGAGTGTTAAAAATAACTAAGCTTAGGCTATTAAAGGCTAGCTGCAGTGGCGGCATTACGGGTGTGCAAACGATGCGCCGCACCGGGGCCCATGGGCCGAGGGGGGCCATCAGCCTATCCGCAAACTGCCTCTTTTTATAAATGGCGCTATTAATATTTACTGAAAAATAATGAATACAGTACTGTATCCACTACAAAAAAGTGATTTGTGGTCATTAGATTTTACACAAAAGTGCTATCAAAATGCAGGAAATGCTATTTCAGATACTTTAAATTCAAACATTTTCCGTCGGAAAATCCCATGGATTCCCTACATATGTCGTCACTTTGTGGGAGGGGGGCCCAAATTTTTCCCTCGCACCGGGGCCCACACACACGTAGTGCCGCCACTGGCTAGCTGTCGCGGTTATGATAGTCAGATTCTTTATTTTTTTAATTTAAAGTATATATATTTATATATATATATTTAATATGTATATTTAATATTTTTTAACTGGGCAAAAAGCCCTCCCCTGCGCGGTCCCTGAATTTATCAGATAACGTTTTGAATACGCTTACCCGATCCCAAACCCCAACCCCTAAAATACCGCCGGCTACGCAGGCTACGTAATTTTGATATGTCCTCGATCCATGGCATTTTTAGCCTGCGCTGTCTTTGTGAACCAGTATATAAATTATATATAAATAAATTTGTGTTCTGCATTAAATCATAACGTTACGTTGTTGTTCCGTTGTTCATATCAGAATGCAAAATTTTACAGGATAATTTCATGGTACGAGGTTCCAAATATATTAGCAACAGAACGCTAGATATAATTATGTATGTCTACTTGGCGCGCCTCTCAAGGGCTCTGGGAACGAGATAAAAACGCGTGACATCTGTGCGTGACACACGAGTCACACACACACGGTCACACGACAATGGTGGCGACTGTCATGCCGGACATTGACGAGAACATTGAGATGTGGTTTATACTGTGAAAACATTCATGGGGCAGAAGTATTCACAGACGTTCAAAGTACTTCAAGACAATGCTACAACGCTACGGGACTTAACGTGGCTCACATACTCTGGACTTTTCAGTAAGTTTTGCATTTTGTAATTGTAAACAATGATGCTTTGCTTTCTGGGTGTCAGGTGACAAAACTATGATCCTTTCCTGTATAACAAAACAAATACAGTTTTACATTCTACATTTAGTTTAGTAGTAAGTTATCTTCATAAACCTGTTGAACAACTTACGAGATCAATTTTAAACCATGCTACGACAACGTGAAGTTGCAAAATCGAAATATATATTAATATATTATATATAATATTTAAGAAATAGAAAACATTTTCCGTGTTTACATACATATATAAACACGAGTGGAAGTTTGGGAGAACGAGAAATCATAGTGGGAACACGAGCCTGTAGGGCGAGTGTTTCCACGCGATTTCGAGTTCTCCCAAACTTCCACGAGTGTTTATATTTAAACGTATGAGAACACGGATAAAAATGTTTTCTATTTCTTTTATAAAATAACCCGTACAAAGCAAATAAAATGTACAAATATCTTTTTTTCAACACGTAAATTCTCCTTACTGCATATGATGGTGCCGTGATGGCTAATTGATGGCGTTATGATGTCTAATTTAGTTTATTAGATTTATCACTCTTTGGTGAACGGAATACCCCAACAGGTTAGAAGCCCAATTGATAGGGGTTCCGAGGGCCTACGATTTAAGGTCGTTATCCGAGAAGACCCGAAAGTCTTACCATTTGCTGATATTATTGCAAAGGCAGCACTTTCTCCTCGATTATTTTTAAGACCCTGAGTGGAGGTCCGACCCAGGATTTGAACCTGTGTCTCCCAGCTCATAGACATGTGTGGTAACCACTAGACCACATGGCGTATGATGGCTAATTGATGGCGTATGATGGCTAATTGATGGCGTATGATGGCTAATTGATGGCGTAGGATGGCTAATTGATGGCGTATCATGATGGCGTAATTCATCCATGTTTTACATAGCCTGATATAAACACGGTAACTGACCAATCACAGCGTGCGTAAGACACAACTTATTTTATAAACTTAATTATCTGTTCATCGTTGTCACTTGTTTATACTGTTAATAGGGAGTGTTGACATGAGGCAGCAGGTCTAACCCCCATGCAACCCAAGCAAAGTACATGTGGTATTACTAATTAAGTTTATGTAACCTTATTTGTTTACTTTTTGGTTGAAAATTTGTTTAAAATATAATAAAATCTAAAAACCTTGTGTGCTTTCTGTGTAAATTACCCAACACCAAAGATACGCCAATGTCTTCAAAGTGCTATGCCAAGGTTTATGAAACGTACATTTCAAGCCCCATGAGTGCATTTTTGGCAATTTCGATGAAGAATTTTCGAAAAAGTACACCAAGCAGCCAATTGTACGCTGCTATGCTTAACGAAGGAACCTATAACTCCACACTGGAGATTTTCAGGTTTGGCGACATGGAATGCAATCCTGGCTGGTATTTGTTGTGTACAATACTATCATTCCAGATAGTTTTAGCAGCATTACTGATGGCTTTCCAAATTTAGACTCTATAGATCGATGTCCAAATATGGAAAGCCACCTTTTAACTCTCTACCAGTTAATAATAAATAATAATAATAATAATAATAATAATAATAATAATAATAATAAAATAATAGGAGATCACAGATCACTTTTATAACATTCAATGGCCAATTAAAAACCAATAAAATCATTCAATCTCCAACAAAATCACCACAGTGTTGAAGAACAATAACCCTTCTATCCAAATATTGGCAATAAATCCATAATTTGTGAACCATTACCGTATTTCCCTGGGAAATGGTTAATGGTTAATTTTGGTTAATGGTCAATTTTGTTGTGAAACATAGTAAGTGCAGGCATTGGGTGATGCGGTGCTGCAGGTAATCTGTTGAATTCTTAAGACTAAGATGCGCTGAAGTGACTGAATGCGCAATGAGTGATTAATTAGCAGTGTGCCACGCCACCGATAAAGCCAAGGGTTCCATTTTCATCTTGATGCGTTAGAGGTTGTTATCAAATCACTTTTAGGCCGTCACCTGTCGCATCCTTTCGTTCAGGTTCGTTGCACATGTTGCGAGGCTAAGAAATTCTTTCATAGTTTAATGTATTTAAGTCTCCTGTGTTAAGAAATGCCAAGCCCCCATTCGCAATTGTGCACAATAAGTAGAAAATTAACATCACTTTGTATATCCGTGACTGGCCGCCATTTTGAATTTCTGAACACTCTTCGTGTTATCACCTAGGCAACACAAACTTTTGCCTGCGATCAGGCAATGCGGCCACCCGGAAATTGTCTTACAAATGCAAAATAATATGGATGACATTAGAAATTTAAAGTTATGCAAATGTTTTATTCATTTTGACGATGTATCACAATCTCTCACACAAGTTACCGACCAGCGTTTATTAAAATTTACAAGTTGCCGAAAAAGATGGAAGGCGAGAAATCGGAGATTTGTCGAAAATCATACGATTTATTTACTGACGAAGACGTAGCTGAATTTCTTTCTGCAAGCAAGATTTTATACAATGCAGATGCTTGATAAATTTATTTTCCTGCCCCTGCAAGACATCACATTCACAAGAAGGCAAAATCACTACCATGGCTGTTTAAATACATGTACAGTGCAATAAGTAGTGGTGAGGACGAAAAATGTATGGTAGTGGTCAGGAAGCACAAACAGTTCAACAATTTGTTGGTACTGTACTGTACAGCAGTCTAATATTGGTCAGGAAGCAAAATTAGTTCAAAATCATCTCAGCATAGCAGCAAGGTAATGGTTATAGGAAGCACAAATTGAAACAGTTCAAAATCATGTTGGTAGAGCAGCCCCATAGTGACCAGAAAACATTGACAGTTGAAATTAATATTGGTAGAGCAGCAAACAGTGGTCAGGATTGGGCAAAATCAGTTAATAATGGCTTAAATAATGTTAAATAAATATGTTAAATAATGGCTTAATGAAAAAATCTTCTTGATTAATTGGCACTTTATTTGGGCTGACAAAGGGAAATATAATGATGTTTAGTCGTAGGAATTACTGTTGTCTTGAGATAATCTATTTGTAATGAAGCACATAAAAAGGTGTATTTGCTTAATTTGAATATCATCCCATTTGCTTCTCTTGGCAAAATGGTGCAGTTAAACATGAAAGCAAGGGAATCAACCTATTCGATAGTTTGATTCAATGGGAAGTTTGATCACACTCAGTAGTGAAAGAAGACATACAAATGAGGAAAATTGAGAGTTATGGACATTATTGTAAACTTCTGCAACAACAGCCTTTGATCGATCTTCTCTTGTCAAATGATTCATTACATTTTTAGACAAACACATAGCAAAGGCATTTGCTTCATCTGTAAATGCATTATACTGCTGCTCAACCAATGGGTGGGAAGTATAAATTGAGAGTATGCATTACATATGCATTTCAATGCTTGTACTGTAAGACAGCAGAGGTACAGCTTTCTCGATATATGAACAAACGAAATACAAACCTAGCCCTAATCCTAACCCAAATCCTAACCCTAAAACTGACTTGGGTTGTTGTAATAATTTTACATTTCGGTTGCTCATACTGTATATCGAGAAAGGACCCATACATGGCTATAGGGACTCGCTACCACAAACAAGCATTGTAAAGACAATTACCATCTGCTGTTGTTCTATATACATGTACAGTAGATCAAAGGATAGAGCAAAGCACACAAGGCCTTGTGTGCTGCACTGGTTGACATCACAACACATTTGCAATGCTCAAATTCAAACTTCACATACATAACAGTATTGACATCGTAAACGTCGTACTCGCAAAACGAAACTTATTTACATTATAATATTATAATACACATGACATATTAATGCATACGGTAAATGTGTTGTGCTGAACATGTATGCAGATCAGCCTTCTTCTTCCCAACTTCTCGCGTAATAACATGCTCACAGCATGCACCGTTTAAGGGCGAAAATGTTGGAAAACATCGAGTGTTCCTGCAAAAAGGCTGTGCCAGCAATCGTCCATGTGTCAAAGCGAAAGTATCATGCATCAGCCTTTGCAAATGCATATATTGCTCAAATGGAAAGGACAATTGCAATGAATTCTCCGATAGTGAGGATGGTTCTGAAAGTGAGGAGGACAGCGACAATGAATGATGTCCTTCTCCAGTTGTAAGAGAGGTAATAGGGTAAACGTTTATGCTCCTGTATTCTACAATTTATAGATCTCTTATTCATTTAAATGAATTCTTATCTTTGTTTCACGTCAATTTAACAAATTATTTCAGAAAAACTGCGCATAGCTCAGACCTACCAGTAACATTCCATTCTGATGACGTCATAATCATATTTTCCTGTTTTGCGCTATTGTGTATACTTATGGCTACGAGCTTGAAAATACCCATTCAGAAGACCACCGACTACCGTATCGTTGTGAAATAACTTGGAAATAGCGCATAAATTGAGCGTTAATAGTAAAATTCCATTTCTGATGACGTCACAAACTTCAATTGCCGTTTTCGAGTAATTGTGCACACTTACGAACGGGGGCTTCGAAAATATCTATTTCCAGGGTCATGAAATGCCTTATCATCGTAAAATTATTTAGCCTCGCGTTGTGTGCAACGGAATGTCATTTCTAGTGCTTTTATTAAGTCACAGGTGACGGCCTATTTGGGTACAAAGTGAACATTACAAGACAATTAAAATCCAATGTGAAAGTGTGAAAGCAACAACATTTTTGTTACCGTAACTCGCAAAGCGCAAGTTAATACAAAACACAAACGTTGTCTCACAATAAAATCAGACTACAGTAGGTAAAATAAATTAACACGAAATATTCACTTAAACAGCAGTAGAAAAAATGGCATGCCTAACTGTATTAAAAACTGTCAACATGCCAGTATCACTCTGAGTATTACTCTTGTTATGAGTTTGTCGTTGTGTATGACAAAGATCGGATCAATTCTACTCACAATATGATTGGCTTACAAAAAAGTGGACCTCTGCGAAGACACCCCCTCTTATTATACCAAAGCCCAAAATAGCTAAAAAAAGTATGACTCATCACTATCAAAAAGTGAATAATATACTATAAAAAGCATTCAGCCTGTAGTTAGTGACTTTTCGTCTGGCCGCTCTCAACCTAACAGCACAAGTAGAATCTGCTCTCTTCACTCTCGTTATCCAGTATCTGTGTGTCTGAAATGTTTGCTCAAAAGCGTAAATGTCAAATTGTTACTCTTTCGAGTTCAAACTATGAGCCATTGCCGAAGAAGTTGGAAACCGAGCTGCTGCAAGGGAAGTCAAATTTACAATGCTGTACTGACCATTTGATTGATATATGTACTTTCATTCCTATGTAGATGTGCAGTGGCAGCACACTATGTGGGTGTGGGCCCCGGTGCGAGAAAAAAATTTGGGCCCCCCTCTCCAAACGTGACGACATATGTATGGGGGTGCCGGGGTATTCTTCGCCAGAAATGTTTGAATGTAAGGTCTCTGAAATGGCATTTCCTGCATTTTGAGAGCACTTTTGAGTAAAATCTAAAGACCAAATCACCTTTTTTGTAGTGTATCCATTATTTTTAAAAAGTAGCACCATTAATAAAAAGAGGCAGTTTGCCGGATGAGCTGATGCCTCCCCCCCCCCCCCCCCCCCTTCAGCCCATGGGCCACAGGAGTGGGGGCCACTGTGGATGTGTTAATGTATACTGCTGTAGCTAAATTGTTAGAACATCTCACCAACAATCAGAATTGGTTACAGGTTCAATTCATTTAGGACCATATATTGTCTGTATACTCCAAGCTCTCCAAGGATTAACAGATATATACAGTACAGTAGTGAGTCCGGACTGCCGCAAGGCACATAGGCAGTACATGCACATACTACATATCAATCAAACCAGTACATCATTGTAATTACTATTCTCTCCATCTGAGTCTCAGTAGTCTTGTTAGGTAATATGTTTTAATTTATCTTTTTTTTTAATTTTCTCGGAACATTAGCATGTATTTGCTAGAGGCCTAACCAGCTTCATATAACCGAGGTGAAATAAAGTTATCTATCTATCTATCTATCTATCTATCTATCTATCTATCTATCTATCTATCTATCTATCTATCTATCTATCTATCTATCTATCTATCTATCTATCTATCTATCTAGTAGCTCAATGGTTAGGCCAATACAAATTAGACTTTAGTTTCCCGTCCACTCCTTCTTGAGAATTGCACGCGGCCCATTACCATTATCCATTATTTAATTTAATATGAATTCCATGTATCCCTGAAATATCACTTCCAGTACGTGTTTACTTTTATACCAAAACAATAGTATCTGTTCGTTCAGTGGTCTTTCTGTTTTATAAACATTGCTTTAGAAATTATGTTTGCAGTACCAAAAACCATTTAAATTTTCATTTCTTGATTTATACCTTCGCCTAGTTCGTAAAAAGATAGTAATTTATCTTTGCCAGTGCCGATATTAATATTAGGGACCTTACGCAAGGTGGGTGGGATTACTCTTGGGAGTAGAAATTATTCAATCTTATTGTTTTGCTTGCAGAACTATATTGTTTAAGAGACGTCGTCGTTGAGCTTACCGTCGTGTTTGCGTTTAAAGGTCCCTATTATAATTATTAAATGGCAGAGTTTCCGTAGCACAGTTTGTTTTTATGGCTATTTCAAGTCAAGTGAGATTCAGTGAAAAACAACATGCATAACAAACATGTAATTGCTGCCTCCCCTCAGGGAGGCAGCACACTATTCTTGACATGCCTCTTGCGTTTACTCGTGCCCAGTCCTTTTACCGAACTATGTATAGCTGACCAGATCTCGATTTGTTAAATTTTGCGTTTGTTTGTTTGGATGTGTGTCGGCATTACGTCATCCATATGTGCTCGAAAGTGACTCAACTGCGCATGTTCTGCTACCACGCTGCCTGTTTGTTTTTAGCTTGCATTTATAGATTCTCGAAGTTCTCGACAATTCCTTCACAGGAAATTCACGTTGTTTATGTCTTTACTTTCTCGTGGAAGTATTCATCAAGGCCATGAAGGTTTCAGTGGCCAGTCTCGAGAAAAGCAGTGCTCTTTCATGAGTTTATCAGCGCTGTTAACAGCACAAATATATCGGCACTTCCAGTTACGAAGTGGAACTCGACAACCATCGACAATATCTTAGTACAAGGAGACAACATGTACTTGAATGCTTTTAACCATGATCTCATTCCTCGTCAGGGATTTCTGTCATTGAACAACTTACCAACCGTTGTTTGTTGCTGTTGGTTAGAAGACAACTTGTCCTGTCGATCAGTGATCGACACAAATATATCGCCCGTTGAGGCACAAAAATATATTGATCATCTACCCTTTGTGGTGGAGCCCGTTGAGGCACAAAACAATATTGATCTGCCCAACTGTATATGTAATAAACTGTACATGGAACTGTCTTCAAGAAATTATTTACCTCAACTTTGTGAAAATTCAGTGGATTTGTCCATTTTGTGAAAATTCAGTGCACTGAATGGAAATTATTTGTGTGCCATGGATAACCATAATATTTGGTATGCACTATGCAATAAATACAATATTACAAGTTCTTTGGGAAAACAAAATACAGTGGTTGCAGTTGACTGTGTGTTTTGCCAAACGACAATTACAGTATAATATGTGGAGTCGTGGACATGTGCAATGAACTAATACATCAAAGATCTTAAATGTATAGCATTCTTAACAATAAAATTTAGACGATATAAATAATGGTGCAACGATATCGTAAACATCTGTTACATACCATTTCTGGTATTTATTTAGTCAGCACCTATTTGTTTAGCGCTTGCTTTGTCATAACATATGAGACACTTGCGATTCCACTGACAGCTTTGCCAAAGTAAGAAGCATGATTTATACTTTATAGTGGCACTCAGTGATTTATCAGAAATTTGTTTACCAATCACCAACTACATACTGTAGTCATAAAGTATACTGTCTATCCAGTCAAAAGCCTTGCCAATTATATTCAGATAAGTGATAGTCATTTGTAATTTAAGTCTGCTGTATTTAAAATAATTAAAATAATTGATAGAAATGTGTACATACTACAGTGGGTTGATTTTTGAAATTTTATCAAAAATTAGGCTTCCCATGACTTTCGAGGCAGCACTTCCCCTTGCGATAGTAACTTCTAGTATAAAATGCATAACAAACATGTAATATAAAAACAAACTTTATAGCAACACGTTGTCGAACATGACCTTATAAGGACATATATGAACACATTGATTTTAATTAGATTAGTGGTGCGACAGGTAGTTCTAAAAATAATATATTTTTAGTGTGTGTTGTGCGTGACCAAAGTGACTTCGTGTGAACATATGTGAATAATATAAAATACAATCTAGTATAAAACTGAGAAGTGTGGAAAGTGATTTATCGCGGTGTGATCAAGACACCATTTCCCACACAGTGGCACCTCCGACGGGATACGCTGATAAACAAGTACATTTAAAACAAAGCGAACAGAACATCGAGACGCGGCGTGCCGAGACGTAAACATGGAGAAAAACCTGACCGGAAAGCTGAAACTTCTACAGTTTACGCTTAGTAAAACCGACGATATCGTGAAGAAAGATAACAAGCTAGCCCTTGAACGCCACAGGGAAACGCTGAATTCCATGGTAAATGCGGTGGAAACGTTAAAGCAACAAGTTGAAGAAACGAAATTTGCGAACGGTGAAAGCGATGAGAATGTTGTTGCGTGGGGTAAAGAAATTGAGGATAAGATTGCAGAGGTAGACGCCACATCGACTCTCTTGGGAAAGAAATTATCAAATTTGGAACTAGAGGAGAAAGCCGAGCTAAAAAAGAAAGAAGATATTTTCACCGCGCGTGAAAGAGAGAAACAGTTGGCGTTTGAGCGAGAGCAGTTGATCCAAAAGCTGGAATTTGAGCGCCAAATCGAAGACGCGAAGAAATCTACAATCCAGAAAGGCGGAAGTGGCAAAGTTGCTATAACATGTAAATTACCGAAACTGGTCTTAACGAAGTTTGATGGTTCACATCAAGATTGGCTCCGCTTCTGGAACCACTTCGAAGTAGAAATTGACCGCGCTGATGTGGCTGCAGTGACCAAGTTTTCATACTTAAAAGAGCTCGTTGAACCTAAGGTAAGAAATTGTATTGATGGTCTTCCTTTTTCTACCGAAGGTTATGAGCGTGCGAAGGTGATTCTCAAGAGCAAATATGGCAAGCCAAGTGAAATCATAAATGCTTACATACAGAATATTATGGTGCTGCCAAATGTAAGTGGTATACAACTTGCTAAGATTCACGAGTTTTATGAAAACCTCCTTTTCAATGTACAGTCCTTGGAAACGTTGGGCAAACTCAAAGAAATTAATGGATATGTCCGGATGACGCTGGACAAATTGGAAGGGATCAAGAGCGATTTGGTGCGAATGGATGCAGACTGGCAAGAATGGGACTTTCCAAAATTCGTGGAAGCCTTACGACAATGGACGGAGAGAAACCCAGTGGTGGAGAAACCAAGCAAGATTGACGACAACAAGCCACGTCGACAAGAGAAACCTTGGTCGAGAGGAAAAGCGTTTCAAACACAGCAAGGTGAAGCACACGTGAGAAGATGTGTTTATTGTGAAAACCCCGAGCATAAGTCTAAAGATTGCGACAAGGTCGTTGAAGTAACCGAGCGGAAGAAGATCCTCGCGGAAAACACCTTTGCTTCAATTGCACGGGAGCAAAACACAGAGCAGCTGAGTGCAAAAGCCGATCGACCTGCCAGAATTGTGAAAGAAAACACCATACTTCCATTTGCCAGAAAGCTAGTGACAAGATCCTAACAGCTACCCAAGTAAGTGATAATACCGTGATTTACCCTGTGGTCATAGTCGACGTACAAGGCGTAAAATGTCGAGCGCTGCTCGATACCGGAGCTGGTAGCTCATACGCATCCTCAGCTTTACTGGATCGAATTAAAGCTCATCCAAGTAAATCAGAGGTACGATGTGTTGAAATGCTGTTAGGTGTAGCTACGAGGAAAATGGATGTCTTCCACCTCAAAATACAATCAACAAACGGACAGTTCCAGTTAGAAGCAGATGTTACCAAAGTTGACAAGCATCAGTTGCTGTCCGTGAAGAATCCTCGCTATGACCAGCTTCTTCCCAAGTACTCTCATCTGAAGGGTGTGGTGATGCAAGATAATGACAGTAAAGAGCAACTACCAATTCATCTCATCCTAGGAGCTGGTGAATATGCAAGATTAAAGACAACCAGTAGCCAGAAAGTTGGAACACCGGGGCAACCAGTAGCCGAACTGACCAAGTTCGGGTGGACAGTGATGTCACCTGGCAAAGATGTTGACCTATCACCTATGTTCTTGACCCAGACTTCATCGGTGGACTATGAATGCCTCTGCCGGATGGACGTGCTAGGACTAGCCGATACTCCAATTGGTGACCAGACAACGGTCTATGATGAGTTCAAGGAACAGCTTCAAAGGAGTCCAGAGGTGTGGTATGAGACCGGCCTGCCGTGGAAGGGCAATCATCCACCCCTCGAAAACAATAAAGCTGGTAGCTTACGGCGACTCCGACACCTAGTGAGAAAGCTTAAGAACTCAGAAATGCTTGAAGATTACGATGGCATCATCAAAGAGCAACTGTCAGAAGGAGTGGTTGAACCAGCCCCAATTACCATTGCAGGAGAAGAGTTTTACATCCCACATAAAGTAGTGGTGAAAGAAGAAGCTGAAACCACAAAGTTACGTATAGTCTATGATGCATCAGCGAAAGCCCATGAAAGTGCAGCTTCTCTCAATGAGTGTCTCGAAACTGGCCCATCCATGCAGAATCAACTCTGGAGTGTTCTAATTCGTGGCAGATTTCATCCGGTTGCCTTGACAGGAGACCTGAGAAAAGCTTTCTTACAAGTACGGATTCGTAAAGAAGAACGGGATGCTTTGCGATTCCACTGGCTGGAGAATTTACACACGAGCGAAGTCCAAACACTGCGTTTCACCCGTGCCCTTTTTGGACTGGCGCCTTCTCCTTTCCTGTTGGCAGGCGTTCTCAATGAACATCTAGAGAGCTGGCATTCCAAGCGACCTGAAAGCGTAAGGGAGATCAAGAAGAGTCTTTATGTAGATGACCTAATAACCGGCGGAACCACCACAGAAGAAGCTCTTCAAGTAAAGACCTCAGTGATCGAGATATTTGCGGATGCTGGATTTGAGCTACATAAATGGCATTCTAATGTGCAGCAGCTGGAGTCCGAGATAACAAGTGAAGATGAAACCTACGCGAAGCAGCAACTGGGAATCCCCGCAACTGGAGAGTGTAAACTTCTTGAACTTGTATGGGACAAGAATAAAGATACTCTGAGCGTGACCTTTCCTCCAGAGGAAGCAGAACCAACAAAAAGAGGAATTCTAGCCAAGGTTGCCAAAGTTTATGACCCCCTCGGTCTGGTGTCGCCAATAACACTTGGAGGAAAACTACTATACCGTGAAGCCTGCGAACTCAAGTTGCCATGGGACGCTCCCTTGCCACATTCCTTGGTTAAGAGATGGAAGAAGTGGGAAAGTGAGCAAACAGACCGTGTGACTGTGGCGAGAAGTTTAGTTGGAAACCAAGAACAGATAGAATAAATTCATCTACACGGGTTTGGTGATGCTAGTACCAAAGGCGTCGCAGCAGCAGTATATGCAGTGGTACATCAAGCATCGGGAAAGACCCAAGGATTGGTTGCAGCAAAGTCACGTTTAGTCAAACAAGGACTTACTATACCAAGGCTAGAATTAGTCTCTGGACATATGGTGACGAATCTCATTCATAATATCAAAGATGCACTAGAAGGTTTTCCAATCACGCAGATCATCGGATGGCTAGACAGCAGCGTGGCCTTATACTGGATCAAGGGCATGGGACAATTCAAGCAGTTTGTGCAAAATCGTGTGCACAAAATTCAACAGAAGAAGTATATTCACTGGCGGTATGTGCCCACCGATCAAAACCCTGCAGACATTGGAAGCCGAGCCAGTGCGGGAAGAAGCCAAAGTGAATTGTGGCTAAACGGGCCCAAGTGGTTGGAAGATAAGGAATGCTGGCCACCAGACATCATAATCTCACCCAGTAAGGAATCCACCATGGAAGCCAAAGTGCCAAGAGAGATCTTTGCAGCGGCCGTGACAAGAAACGACGTATTTGATGAGCTTCTTGGTAGATGCGACCTTTGGAAGGCACTACGAACAGCAGCATGGATTGCAAGATTCGCCAACAACGCCAGAAGACAACATGACCAGAGAACGACAGGACCACTCACCACAGACGAAATCCAGAATCAGATGTCCATGTGGATAAAGAGAGCACAAGATGAAGGGAAAACTGGCAAACAGTTCCACGAAGACAGCCTACAGTTGAATCTACAGCCAAATCCAGACGGCATTCTCGAGTGTAGAGGCAGGATTCAAGGCACACATCCTGTGTATCTTCCCGACTCAGCACTCTACACCCAGAAGATCGTAGAACATGCCCATAGCACCACCCTCCATGGGGGAGTTGGTTTAACCATGACGAAGATTCGTGAAGATTTCTGGGTCCCTCGACTTCGACGACTGGTGAGACGGATAATCAAAGCCTGCTGGGGATGCAAGAGATTTCAGGCTATCGCACTGGCCAATCCTCCTCCAGGACTCCTTCCAACGGATCGTATTGTGGGACATACACCATTCCAAGTCATAGGAGTAGATTTCGCTGGTCCGCTGACTTACCGAAAACCCGGGAATAAAGAGGGCAAGGCGTACATTGCCATATACGCCTGCAGTCTCAGTCGTGCCTTGTACATCGAGTTATTGCCAACCTTAGAAACCCACGACTTTATGGGAAGTCTAAAAAGATTCATCGCACGTCGTGGACGGCCTCTAAAGATCTATTCCGATAATGGAAGAACATTTATCGGGGCAGCAAACTTGCTAAAGGTAATCCAGAAAGATGAACAGTTTATCAATTACCTCTCTCATCAAGAAATCCGTTGGCAGTTTAACTTAAGTCGAGCCCCCTGGTGGGGGGGTCAATTTGAGCGGATCGTGGGATTGGTAAAGCGAGCCTTTTATAAATCTGTTGGTCGTGGGTCACTCACTTGGGGAGAACTTCAAGATATCCTGCTCGACATCGAGGTGGCACTTAATAATAGACCCCTCAGTTATGTTGAAGATGACGTGCAAATGCCCATTCTGACACCCAAGTCCTTCCTTTTTACCCAATCCAATTGGTTACCAGAGATGGAAACGCACCAAGTCGAGAGTGGAGAATTGAGAAAGCGTGCCAAATACCTGAAACGATGTAAGGACGGTTTGTGGTCCCGCTGGACAAAGGAATATGTCCGCGGATTGAGAGAAAGGCATCGTCTCAAGCACAGCGCGAAGGAAAACCAGTTAAATGAAGGGGACGTGGTTATTATATGGGAAGATGAGCGCAACAGGAATAAATGGAAACTGGGAATCGTCGAAAGCCTTATACAAGGACGGGACGGAGCAGTAAGGGGAGCTAGATTACGAGCTGGAAAGGGACATCTCGAGCGTGCAGTTCAACAGTTGTACCCCTTAGAGTTATCATGTGACAGAACAGTACAGGCTGTTCCTAAGAATGTTCTTAACGCTGATGTTCCTGAATTCAAGCCTAAACGTGATGCTGCGGTTGCTGCTAGGCTACGAATACAAGAAGTGGCAAAGAAGGAACAAGAACTGTGAGATAGTTGGACATGAACATTATTGTTCAGTCTAAGCAAAGGAGTTGACATTAATTGTTACAGTAATGATTACTTTAGTCAAGTTGAAGGAATATTTGCCTTCTATCGAAGCCAAATAGGGGAAGAGTGTCGAACATGACCTTATAAGGACATATATGAACACATTGATTTTAATTAGATTAGTGGTGCGACAGGTAGTTCTAAAAATAATATATTTTTAGTGTGTGTTGTGCGTGACCAAAGTGACTTCGTGTGAACATATGTGAATAATATAAAATACAATCTAGTATAAAACTGAGAAGTGTGGAAAGTGATTTATCGCGGTGTGATCAAGACACCATTTCCCACAACGTGTACAACTGTACGAAATGAACGTGTCAAGAACGTTTCAAACATGCGAAGGCATTGCTTGCTGAATTCCCGCGAATGATGTGTGCCGTCGCACATTTCTTGAATCCCAGCGGTTACGAATACTAATCTCGTACCCAGTCCCTTGATTGATACCAAAAAATACCCGCTTTTTCGCTTTCTTTAGTTGTTTACTTGTTTTACGTTGTTTATTAGTTTTTACGTCGTTGTGTATATGCAAATATTGGTAGATTAATCTAATTGACAGTTCAAATGGCGAATAATGAAAACAAAATGTCAATAATAGAAACAAAATGTCAATAATGGACAAATCACGCTGACAATTAGGTATATTATGATTTTGCTTAGGAAGACCTAAATATTATGAATATGTAAAATCCCCAAACGTGAGATAGGAACTTTAATGTAATTGATATAATGTCGACTGGCAAGATAATATTTAACCCTTTAAGCTCAGTATCAGCATATATATTCTCCTCGGATGGCACTAAAAGTTTGGTGTACTTCCGAAAATAGTGTGTAGTTGGTCTAACGTTTTGAGCGAAGGCCCTTCGTCAGAAAATGAAACGCAAAGTGAAATGAAAACTAAGTAAAACTATTATATGTAAAATAATCATGTGACAAAAATAAGCCAATCAGGTATGAAAAACAATAAATAATTAATGAAATGTAAAAGTAGGAAAGTCATTTGCTATTTTTAACGTCAATCAGTGAACAGGCCATGCAAAAGAATGGTAAAGCCTAGTAAAAAATAAAGTAGTTTATCGTCCTAACTTGGAGAAAAAAAAGGAGAATGCGGGCACTTTTTTCTTTATTCTTTCGTGCCGCCTCCAAAATGGCCATCACCTACCAAAACCTAATTTTAACACCTATTAAAGCTATTTAACGTTGTATTACAAGCACAAACAAAAACAATACAGAATCGAATGGATTTCTCTGCAACTGCTTTGATACAAGATTGCGCCAAAACAAATTGTGGCGCGTAAAACCCGAAATGAACCGAAAAGTCCCGAAAGTTGCGGAAAGGTACGAAAAGGGCGTAAAAGGCCCCGAAAACAAAACAGATTTTCGATGCAAATAAAATAAAAAAACATTTTGATGCGGCAGGGAAAAAGGATGCGGGCGGGGACGATAAACTACTATATATTTTTACTTTGCCTAATAAGTGGAAGGTGAGTAAAGAAAAGCCCAACTTGGGGAATTAATTGAAAAGCCAGTGTTTTTTTGCGACGTGGCAAGACAAATACGATGACTTCAGAGGCATTAAATAAAAGAAAATCACGTTCGTTACGCCCATGGTGTGCAAGTTTGAAAATGAGACGCTTTTCTTGTTTTTTACGGTACAAACTTTCATGTCGGAGTCGAATGGTTGGCACTATTGAAATGTCGGAAGATGGGTTTGTCAACATCATCGTTCCTTGCGAAGCGAAGATGTTCAGCAAATTTGTCAAATTTCAGTTTCGGTCAATCAAAATCAGATGTCGGTCCGGAAATACACGTTGCGAAGTTAAGACAAGAACATGGATAACAACGGGTACGGGAACAAACATGGCTAAGAGGGCTTGAGAGATGCTACGTTGCAACAGGTTCGCTCGTAGGGATAACCGGAGGATGCGAGGCGCTAAAGTGGGATTGGCCAATGTGGAAACCCGCAAGGCGAAAGCTCACGTTATCCCTACGAGCGTGGAAGAACCTCTGGCACCCAGGGTAGGTTGCAAACAACGCTGTAAGACTTTATCTGGTTCCCTATAGTACTTCAAATTATTTGTTTCACAAAGCCGAGAGTGACCAGCTGTAAATATATAGGAATCGCGGGCACACCTGGTGCGCCCGAGTTTGTGCCGAGTTCTCGACTTCCGGGCAATATATATACTACATGTTCTAAGGATTTATGGTGAAGGAAAATTTCGAGTGTTGGAATATATACATTTTAAGACCAAACCGGGACTAGTTGCGAAAAACCGGCGATGCTAGTGCAGTGCTCTGACCACTGAGCTACGGAAGCCGTTGCCGAGAGCCTAGTCACGAGTTCTGTATATATAGTGGTGGTAATGCCGGGATAAGATTCTGGGTATATTACAAGTAATATTTGACATTTCACTCGATCAAACTACATCTTCTAAGGATTTATGGTGAAGGAAAATTTCGAGTGTTGGAATATATACATTTTATGACCAAATCGGGCCTTGCGGCTGGAATTGAACCCGCGACCCTGCGATGCCAACGCAGCGCTCCGACACTTGATATGCCAGAAACGAGCTTCAGAGGTCGTAAAACTCTTGCAGCCTTCAGACTGCCTGGATTTAGGATGCTACATGTGATCCTGGATCCGGTTATACAAAGCCTGAATATGTCGCTATCTGACAGATGACTCGCTATCTAGCATGTAAATCATATCTCATGCCCTATATTTTTATAGCAAGTGAATTTATCTGTTAGATAGCTTAGGATTATATTCTATATATATAAGTTTTGAAGAATTATTACTACAAATAGCAAAATAACTGATAAACTAACCTTTCTGTTTGCACTTTTTCATTTTAGAAGCTGTTGAAGAGCTGAATTTTATGTTAGTATTTTGATTTTTGATGATGTGTGCTTGATAAAATATACGATTAAAATGTGTTACTAGTTATTGTCCTAAGATAGATAAGAATAAATATGAAAGCTCCTAAGTTCTCAAAAGAACTGAATATAATATGCAAAAAAAGAAGTAAGAGAACTTCAATAGGGAGATGTTTTTGGTTAGGGGATGCAGGCGAAGCGCCGAAGGCGCGAGAATTCTAGGTCAGGGGCATGCTCCCAGGGAAATGTTGGATTTCTGGTGTCTCTGAAACACGATTTCCTGCACTTTAGGTGAGTTTTAAGATAATCTGGAAGCCACAAACTTTTGTTATTGTAAAACCAAAACATGGCGCAGAATACATCACTCGTCAGATTCAGAGATCTTGTCTGCAGATGTCAGATGTTAACTCGTTATGCAATACATGTCGATGAACAGTAGAGTAAAAGTAAACGACTTTTTTATATAGTGATAGACTGCATCAATCAAACCAGTACAGCATTGTAAATTTGACTTCCCTTGCAGCAGCTCGGTTTCCGACTACTTTAGAAAGTCTGTCTTACTGCTGTAGAAAGTTTGTCTTACTACTTTTGAAAGTTTGTCTTACTACTGTAGAAAGTTTGTCTTACTACTGTAGAAAGTTTGTCTTACTACTATAGAAAGTTTGTTTCACTACTGTAGAAAGTTTGTCTTACTACTCTAGAAAGTTTGTCTTACTATTGTAGAAAGTTTGTCTTACTACTCTAGAAAGTTTGTCTTACTACTGTAGAAAGTTTGTCTTACTACTGTAGAAAGTTTGTCTTACTACTGTAGAAAGTTTGTCTTACTACTGTAGAAAGTTTGTCTTACTACTCTAGAAAGTTTGTCTTACTACTATAGAAAGTTTGTCTTACTACTGTAGAAAGTTTGTCTCACTACTGTAGAAAGTTTGTCTTACTACTGTAGAAAGTTTGTCTTACTACTGTAGAAAGTTTGTCTTACTACTGTAGAAAGTTTGTCTTACTACTGTAGAAAGTTTGTCTTACTACTGTAGAAAGTTTGTAGAAAGTTTGTCTTACTACTGTAGAAAGTTTGTCTTACTACTATAGAAAGTTTGTCTTACTACTGTAGAAAGTTTGTCTTACTACTGTAGAAAGTTTGTCTTACTACTGTAGAAAGTTTGTCTTACTACTGTAGAAAGTTTGTCTTACTACTGTAGAAAGTTTGTCTTACTACTGTAGAAAGTTTGTCTTACTACTGTAGAAAGTTTGTCTTACTACTGTAGAAAGTTTGTCTTACTACTTTAGAAAGTTTGTCTTACTATTGTAGAAAGTTTGTCTTACTACTGTAGAAAGTTTGTCTTACTACTGTAGAAAGTTTGTCTTACTACTGTAGAAAGTTTGTCTTACTACTGTAGAAAGTTTGTCTTACTACTGTAGAACGTTTGTCTCACTACTGTAGAAAGTTTGTCTTGCTACTGTAGAAAGTTTGTCTTACTACTGTAGAAAGTTTGTCTTACTACTGTAGAAAGTTTGTCTTACTATTGTAGAAAGTTTGTCTTGCTACTGTAGAAAGTTTGTCTTACTATTGTAGAAAGTTTGTCTTACTACTGTAGAAAGTTTGTCTTACTACTGTAGAAAGTTTGTCTTACTACTGTAGAAAGTTTGTCTTACTACTGTAGAAAGTTTGTCTTACTACTGTAGAAAGTTTGTCTTACTACTGTAGAAAGTTTGTCTTACTACTATAGAAAGTTTGTCTTACTACTGTAGAAAGTTTGTCTTACTACTGTAGAAAGTTTGTCTTACTACTGTAGAAAGTTTGTCTTACTACTGTAGAAAGTTTGTCTTACTACTGTAGAAAGTTTGTCTTACTACTGTAGAAAGTTTGTCTTACTACTGTAGAAAGTTTGTCTTACTACTGTAGAAAGTTTGTCTTACTACTGTAGAAAGTTTGTCTTACTACTGTAGAAAGTTTGTCTTACTACTGTAGAAAGTTTGTCTCACTACTGTAGAAAGTTTGTCTTGCTACTGTAGAAAGTTTGTCTTGCTACTGTAGAAAGTTTGTCTTACTACTAAAGAAAGTTTGTCTTACTACTCTAGAAAGTTTGTCTTACTACTCTAGAAAGTTTGTCTTACTACTGTAGAAAGTTTGTCTTACTACTATAGAAAGTTTGTCTTACTACTATAGAAAGTTTGTCTTACTACTATAGAAAGTTTGTCTTACTACTGTAGAAAGTTTGTCTTACTACTGTAGAAAGTTTGTCTTACTACTGTAGAAAGTTTGTCTTGCTACTGTAGAAAGTTTGTCTTACTACTGTAGAAAGTTTGTCTTACTACTCTAGAACATTTGTCTTACTACTGTAGAAAGTTTGTCTTACTACTTTAGAAAGTTTGTCTTACTACTGTAGAAAGTTTGTCTTACTACTGTAGAAAGTTTGTCTTACTACTGTAGAAAGTTTGTCTTACTACTGTAGAAAGTTTGTCTTACTACTGTAGAAAGTTTGTCTTACTACTCTAGAACATTTGTCTTACTACTCTAGAACGTTTGTTTTACTACTGTAGAAAGTTTGTCTTGCTACTGTAGAAAGTTTGTCTTGCTACTGTAGAAAGTTTGTCTTACTACTGTAGAAAGTTTGTCTTACTACTCTAGAACATTTGTCTTACTACTGTAGAAAGTTTTTCTTACTACTTTAGAAAGTTTGTCTTACTACTGTAGAAAGTTTGTCTTACTACTGTAGAAAGTTTGTCTTACTACTGTAGAAAATTTGTCTTACTACTGTAGAAAGTTTGTCTTACTACTCTAGAACATTTGTCTTACTACTCTAGAACGTTTGTCTTACTACTGTAGAAAGTTTGTCTTACTACTGTAGAAAGTTTGTCTTACTACTCTAGAACGTTTGTCTTACTACTGTAGAAAGTTTGTCTTACTACTGTAGAAAGTTTGTCTTACTACTGTAGAAAGTTTGTCTTACTACTGTAGAAAGTTTGTCTTACTACTCTAGAACATTTGTCTTACTACTCTAGAACGTTTGTCTTACTACTGTAGAAAGTTTGTCTTACTACTGTAGAAAGTTTGTCTTACTACTCTAGAACGTTTGTCTTACTACTGTAGAAAGTTTGTCTTACTACTGTAGAAAGTTTGTCTTACTACTGTAGAAAGTTTGTCTTACTACTGTAGAAAGTTTGTCTTACTACTGTAGAAAGTTTGTCTTACTACTGTAGAAAGTTTGTCTTACTACTCTAGAACATTTGTCTTACTACTCTAGAACGTTTGTCTTACTACTGTAGAAAGTTTGTCTTACTACTCTAGAACGTTTGTCTTACTACTCTAGAAAGTTTGTCTTACTACTGTAGAAAGTTTGTCTTACTACTCTAGAACGTTTGTCTTACTACTGTAGAAAGTTTGTCTTACTACTCTAGAACATTTGTCTTACTACTGTAGAAAGTTTGTCTTACTACTTTAGAAAGTTTGTCTTACTACTGTAGAAAGTTTGTCTTACTACTGTAGAAAGTTTGTCTTACTACTATAGAAAGTTTGTCTTACTACTGTAGAAAGTTTGTCTTACTACTGTAGAAAGTTTGTCTTACTACTTTAGAACATTTGTCTTACTACTCTAGAACGTTTGTTTTACTACTCTAGAAAGCTAATGTGTTTCAAAATATAAATGATCTTAAATCAATCAAAAAACTTAAATCTGAGCTTTCGGCCCGTGTACCAGATATACAAACATTACAAACGTGGTGGTGTGTTCAGACTTGCGTGCGCAAACATATATATCTAGATATAGCAAACTTGTATATCTAGTTTCTCTGAAGACAACCCGGGTACACGGGCCGAAAGCTCAGATTTAATAATTACACATGGTGAAAACCACAAAGATTTTTGATTGATTTAATAATAACGCCATGCAAAACTTTAAGATTATAAATGGTCTTGTTTTATTTCTCTAAAAAGCTTGTCTTTCAATTCATGTATCATCTTGTTTTCTTTTTAGTCTTGATGACTTGACAAGTTCTGAGGGAAATGACTTCCAGTTGTTGTTTGCGGTATCATCGTCGGACGATAGCTATTTATGGAAGGCGTTTGTTAGGATTGCCTGTTGCAAGGTAATAATTGTGCAAATAAAAACACAATTATGCTACAAATTAGTTCAAGAGAACTACATGTAATGTTACAAATGAGAAAATCAGTGATTCGAAATGTTCTTGCTTTTCACACATTGACTGCAGTTAGTGTTCAAGTTATATATACTCTATGTTTGGCCATCTCACTTATGGGACCATATGAATAGGTCTTTATTCCCATTTCACTTGTAGATCAAAAAGTCTACGAATACCATTGAGACGGAGACATCGCTGGATCTTGCACGTTTTTGTAAAGTTTATCGCGACCTAACACAGCGTTACAGAAGACAAAGTTTATCAGAGGAAGGTACACACGATGATTGTGTGACGGTAATTATCCATTATATTTCGACATTTATCAAATAACACTTTTCTAGAGAAAGAACTGAAAATTACGGATGGGTTTTCTAGTTGTGGGTTTTTCTAGTGGTGGGTTTTTCTAGTGGTGGGTTTTTTGTACAATGCGGCCGTTGGTTCAAATGTTAAACTATCTCACGTTTGGGGATTTTACATATCCGTAATATTTGGGTCTTCCAGAGAAAAATCATAATTAAGAAATAGAAAACATTTTCCGTGTTTACATACAGTTATAGAAACACGAGTGGAAGTTTGGGAGAACGAGAAATTAGTGGGAACACGACCCCGCAGGGCGAGTGTTTCCACGCTATTTCGAGTTCTCCCAAACTTTCACGAGTGTTTCTATAACTGTATGTAAACACGGAAAGATCTTTTCTATTTCTTTTATAAAATAACACTGAGGAAATAAGTAATAAGACTCTTTTATTAAAATGATGAATATATACATTCTCCTTACTCATGTCGTCGACTGCTCAAATGTATATAAACGCTCTTAACTGTAAAGAAAAGCATCCAATCTTCTTGTTTTTCTATTTGTTGGCTGTCACTGAACATATTTATCGACATTTTAGCTGTTTGTGAGCAAAGGTTCGTCTTGCAGTCCATTTTATAAAAATGGTGGGAAAAATCCATGTTTACATCCAGTTATATAAACATGGCTCTTAGCCAATCAGTGCGCAAGTTTTCAAAATGTTATTTTATAATATATATTGTCAGCCTAAAATTTCATCTTCATGAAGTTTTTCGCTGTCAAAATTACCTGATATGATGTCACCAAGAGACAT
Source organism: Chrysogorgia sp. JL179-B06 (assembly GCA_035772405.1). NCBI lineage: Eukaryota > Metazoa > Cnidaria > Anthozoa > Scleralcyonacea > Chrysogorgiidae > Chrysogorgia > Chrysogorgia sp. JL179-B06. The sequence goes on from JAYKKM010000159.1 coordinate 6,106,117, forward strand.
TCCAACCAGTTTTCTTTTGTTACTTGCCAAAAAATACCTCTTGTGACATCACATCCGATCAATTTAACAGCAAAAACGTCCACGAAGATGAAATTTTCGTCTGACAAGGTATTTTATGATTTTGCTCAGGCAGCACCAGATAGTAATACGAATTTTACATATTCGTAAGAATATGTAAAATCCCGAAACGTGAGATTTAACCAAATACCAATCTTAAAGTGGATTTACATTCATTGCTTTTTATCGCACAATCGACTGTTGACATATATTTGAATATATTTATTTGAGATGCAAAGAAATCTGTTATTGTTTGATATTTTTATACTTTGACGATTAAACGATTTTAAGAAGAAATCAGAACATTATAAACAAGATAATATTTAGTAGGGTTAACATAAACGGGCATTGAGAACTTTCGCAGGAAATATTTAGGCGATTATAGTGTTTTATTGATGTATTATAGTATTTTTCAGTGTATATATTTGTATTTTTATTGAAATAGTGATTGATTGTATTTATATATAGATGCCCAAGAAGGCATAATTATTAAATCTTACTTAAATGAAAGTTGTTTGACGCTTTACATGAGAATGGTATTAGTTTTCTTCCAATTTGTTTAGTTTTAGAGAAATTTTGCTTTGTTTATCGTATTTTTGTAAATTGAAGGCCGCCATTTTTGTTCTGATTGCGGGCGAATGCGGTCGCTCCCATTAATTTTTGACGTCATTGAGTGATAGAAACACTAAACAAAGAAACCCTTCACAATAGCGCGATGACAATAACCATAGTCAATTGAGATATGGTCTGGAAACTCGGCAAACTTCAAAGCGACTATAATGAGCTACGTTTTGATGTTGAACCGTACCTTACACCGTGCACATCCTTTGTTTTAGGTTTATTAATATTTAAACAACACGGTTGATTAAAACCAAACGATTCTATTGGATGATTGCTTCATTATACTAAAATACAATAGGTTCAGTGACCGTGCACCGTGCACAAAATTGCATAAAGACGAACAAAAAGATAGAACAAAGACTTTAGCTGAGTTTCCAGACCATATCTCGATTGACTATGCAATAACGCGGTCTTAGTCAATTGTGCATGATTTCTATTCACGCTATTATGAAAGATTTCTTTTCAAAGTATTTCTATCACTCAATGACGTCAAACATTAATGAAGCGACCTTCAATTTACAAAAATATGATAAACAAAGCCAAATTTCTCTAAAACTAAACCCATTCTCGTGTAAGACGACAAAGAACTTTCATTTAAGACTTGTTTTTAGGGTGGAGAGTTATAAAGATATTATTTTTGTAGAAAGTCGACTTTGATGAAAATCAAGATCTTACTATATCATTGATTCTCTCACGGTAAGAGGCAATCTTTTCATCAAACAAGGCAACGTTGAATGTTGAATAAGGTTGAGCTTTTTAGTCTTTTACAACAATAAAGAAATAGCGAACATGTGAATTATAAAACTCATTTTAGTAATTTAGTTTATTGTCTAATCATATAGAGGGCAAAATTACTCGTTCTTCAAGTACAGTACAACGGAACTCTAGTCGAGAACGTTGGCAGCGAAAAGCTTCTTCTTAGAGTTACTATTGACAAACACTTAACATGGATAATACATATTGATAACACGGCTTCAGCACTCAGTAAACTTATAGCATTACTTCGTAGGATAAAAGCCTATTTGCCACTTAATATCAGGTTACTATATTATAAAACGTTTCTTCAACCTAAAATAGATTAACATAATTTGGGGTCAGTCCAGTTATATATCTAGACTACATAAGTTACAAAAAATCTCTTTGCGGTTAATATATGATAAGTCAAAGTATACATCATCTGGCCCCCTTTTTCAAATATCTGGTATTCTTCCAATTGAGTGAGTTAAGTTAAAAATAACTATTATGGTCTGCAAGGCAATAAACGGTCTTGTGCGTTTTCAACGTTCCAAACTTTGAAAACATGCATGCAATTAAACCTTAATTATCCTCGGCCCCATGCAATCACCTACACTAATATTTATGATTTATTTTTTAATATTTATGATTTATTTTCTAATATTTATGATTTATTGTCTAATATTTATGATTTATTTTTTAATATTTATGATTTATTTTTTAATATTTATGATTTATTTTTTAATATTTATGATTTATTTTCTAATATTTATGATTTATTTTCTAATATTTATGATTTATTTTCTAATATTTATGATTTATTGTCTAATATAGGGGTCGAAATAGTTAATTTCTTTGTGTTATCTTATAATATTTATATTTCTGGTTGTTCAAAAGGCGTTTAGCGCTAATCCTGGATTAAAATTTAATATTGGCTGTTTATTTTGGTTAAAAGTTAAAACTTTCTAAGGAAAAACATTTCATGATTTGTGTGATATCTGAACAGAAATTTCCAAACATCTTTGTCTGCATCTTTTTCACAAAATTTCCACTAATCCTGGATTAAGGTAGCCTGCGAACGCAGCCGCCTGTTTCCGCCCTCCCGCGGAAAAGAGCTTTTTTTTCCCTCCCGCGGAAAAAAAAATTTTCCTTTCCGCTGGAGGGCGGAAACAGGCAGCTGCGTTCGCAGGCTAGGATTAAGGTGGCAAATACGTGAAAATGGGCTAAAATTTGGCCGATATGTATAAAAACAATACATGGGTACAATACACAATTTATTGGCTATACATATGGCATTATTAAATGAAAGCTACATTCATGTTGATTATGATAAAAAATGAATTGATGGGCAAAGTGTACAGCTAGTTAATCATCTAATAGCTTACATAATGAGTACATATGATCAGGTACCGATGGGAAAACAGTGATATATCAACCAAAACTAGTTCTAATGATACGAAACTTCGTAAAACATCTAACCAAAGACAGATCTGTGTTCTGTAGTAAAATCATAAACTTATCTCCAGGGTAAGTACCGACCACAACCTATTTGTGAATCAAATAATAATAGAAAATTTGATTTGTTTAAATATCTCGCCATAACGCCTGATTTTACTACAGAACATAGATATGTCTTTGGTTAGATGTTTTACGAAGTTTCGTATTATTAGAACTAGTTTTGGTTGATATATCACTGTTTTCCCATCGGTACCTGATCATATGTACTCATTATGTAAGCTACAGGGTATTAAATTATTAACTAGCTGCTAACTGGTATACACTCTGCTATCAATTCATGTTTCATCATAATCTACATGAATGTAGCTTTCATTTAATACCATATATAGCGTATTACATAGCATAAATTGTGTATTGTACCCATGTATTGTTTTTATATATATCGGCCAAATTTTAGCCCATTTTCACGACCTTAAGGTGGCTCCCTACAGTTCAAGGGCTTTTAAGCTGCGCCTACAAATATGCCTTATATATGCAAGCAGGTTTGATGGAAGCACCCATTGACATTATTTTATACTAATATGAGTATAACCAAACATGGCACAAAAGAGTAACAAAAGCATAATGTGTTACCATGGCAACCGTTGGGCTTTATAATTTTCAAAAATATCACATTTATATACCATTTTGACTTATATTTCGGTAATAAGCCTGGTGACCCCCAAATTTTTTGCGCTAATGTTAGATTATTTATGGTTTTGAAACCCCATGTGAAAAATTAAAAAAATCTGTAGAGAGGTTCTCGCTGTATAAAAAATCGCTGTTTTCTTTATTTTGGTTCTACAGAATTTTCTTAAATTTCTTCAACAAAACCTACGTGCATTAATCTATTGCTGTGCCAAATTTTAGGATATGTTACCAGGCGTTTTGGCGAATGCCGTTGCAATTAACATATGGGAAAGCTACGCGGCCAGAATACTTTGGAGACCCCACAAGATCAATGGTTTGTCATGCGCGTGCATAAAATTGCAGGCGCACTTTGGAAAACACGCGTATTCCACGCAGTTGAAGTTGTTTGGAAATCAGCAATGCATATATTTTTGTTTGGACGTTAGCCATCTAGAAATTACTTTACGTGGTAAAGACAAAAGAAGAGGCTTATCTATCTTTTCTTCATGAATTATGTAGTTTGATTTAGATATTGAACGATATTTCCTAGTATCTTTTATTCTTTTTGCTCTTCGTTCATATTGGCTTGTTGTTGGCACAATGGCAAAACAGCGATAAATCCTGGTTCTCCAAATTTCTTGTACAAAGTAAACAGATCGTCGTACGAAAAACCACTAGCAGCAAGTTTTTGATCCATACCCTGAGTTAGAGGACTATTACTATCCTTTGGATGATAAAGATTACCAACAAATGTTTGAAGTAAATTATGGCGCTTGTCGAGATAGTTCATGTCAGCTTTAGCTTTTTGTATCGAGTGTACCTGGATGCCTGTGTACCACTTCACCGTCTCCAGCCTTCCCAAAAAAACTCCGAATAAACAAGCCACAAATCCCAGAAAATGTGGTGTTTTTAATGCCGAGTTTTCGCCGTCGCTGGCCAATGGGCAATGGATGGTTCTTTCCGCCGGTAGGATTCACAGTTTGAGAGTTGTCTCACAAACGAACTGGTGTCATAATTGACTTTTAACCCATTGTTTATTTCAGTAATTTTTTTAAAATAAATGAAAACGCGAAAATTTGTTTTTATAACGCGAAATAAAGTTGGAAATGTAGCCATTTTTGAATGCTTTATAGTCTGTTTCCTTTTTGCGTGGACGTTACACGCAAATTTCTCGCGTTCGTAATTTTATACACGAATCACGCACGTCGCGAGATTAGATACCAGACCCCTATGATTTAAAGGGTAGGGAGCCACCTTAAGCTATTCGCCTTCCCAGGTTCATAATTGCTTCCATATTTTCTTTGGAAATAAAATCTTTTCTGGGAATTCAAAATCTTTGCTGGGACCAATGATTGTCACTAATTGTATTATATAGTATAGTTAGGTTACAAATCATATTTTAGTTATATTTATATTTATATATACTCTTCTAAATGTGTAATTGTTGATACAGGGCCCTCATGGATATCAGCCTTTCGAACTGAAGGGGCACTGCTCCCAACCAAACAGAATAGCACTCCGTCGACATGACGTCCGTATCCATGTTTGTCCGCTTTTACCCATAATTATTGCAGCCATAACAAAAGAAAATAGCTCATTTGCAATAATTTGTGAGTCAAATTTGGTTTGTTTATTACGCTATTTTTGCAAACTTCTGCAAATTTTGTGTTATAGAATTTTGCAAAGTGTTTGAGTATAATAGTACATGTTATATATTACTGTAACAAAGTCCTTTAAAACATTTTTGAATTCATTGATGATTTTTTTTGTATAACTTGATAGCATAATTGTTATACACATAATAATAATAATAATAATTTATTTCTAGCGCATTACAAAAAATCTCAATGCTCTTACATTATAAATGTAACATTCTAAAAATGTGTTACAGCTATTAATATAAAATATTATCAAAATTAGATGATATTATTAAAAAGAAAAGTCTTCAAGTTCTTCTTAAAAGTATCTATATTTGTAATGTTCCGTAATTCCAATGTAGCGCATTCCAAAGTCTAGGAGCACTAGAGGAAAAAGCCCTACGGTCATAAGCCTCAGTACTGTACCGAGGGATTTCAAGACGCTTCTTATCATTAAAATTAGATTGCAAATGACGTAAGGGTTTCTTCATGACCAATAAGTCAGAAAGATAAGTAGGTGCAAGACCATTGACAACTTTAAAAGTCAATAATAAAAGTTTAAAAATAATTCTCTTTTCGATTGGGAGCCAGTGAAGTTTACGGAGAACAGGTGAGATGTGATCGAACTTCCTTGTTTTAGTCACGAGTCTGGCAGCTGAATTTTGGATTCGCTGGAGCTTGGAGATTTCCTTAACTGGAAGACCAAACAGGAGGCTATTACAATGATCCAATCTAGTTGTAACAAAAGCATGAACAAGTTTTTCAGCGCATGCTTGATTGAGATACTTGCGAATCTGACCAATACGTTTGATTTGAAAGGATGCTGATTTACATAGGTTATTCACGTGAGCAGTACTTTATATCTTCCACAGCATTAAATTTAACCAGTGATGCACGTAAGCTTACCTATTTTTGTAGTTATTTGTGAAATTCATTAATACACACGTAAAAACGCACAGTCTGTTTTTACCTGTTAACAGCCTAAAACATGGTTTATATCGACAGGCTTGAACAGGGTTGAGCTGGCCAACTTGGAACAGGGTTGTCAACAGGTCTGTTCATGGATGTTGGAACAGTATTGTTCATGGCTGATGATCGAACAGTCTTGAACAGTGTTGAACAACATTGTTCATACATGATACAACATGTTGTCAGAGCATGATGAAATAACAAGGTTGAACAGCGTTGTTACAACAGCCATGAACATGGTTGTTCTATCAAGCTGGTTTTTGCATGTTCTCACATGAATGAACAACTGCTGTCGATTCAACAAGCCTGTCACATGTTGAAACATGCTTGAACAGTGATGTTATTTTAACAGTCATGTTCTATCATGTTGACAATACTGTTAACAGGTATGTTGAACCAACAACCTTGTTACAACCTGTGAGATTTTTACGTGTGAAAGTTCACGAAGAAAATTCAAAATAAATTAATATTTAATCAATATTACAGATAAAACATTGATTAATAAAACATCAATGTTTTATCAAAGTTAATAGACACTAGTGGCTTAACCTGGGCATTTTATCAAAAGTTAACTTGCTCAAATTGAGCTTTTTCGGAGTTAAAATAATTTGTTTGTACAGTTTCTACAACTTCCAAACAAAGTATGTATTATATTCTATTCATTTTACATGTAAGATAAAATACGTAGCGCTCGCCATTGTAAATACCCATACAGATCAGCCTCTCGTATTTTATCTATTATATGTTGGATACCAGCCTTTAGAACTGAAGGGGCTACCCTGTATAAATAAAGTTTACCTACCTACCTACCTATCATGGTTCCGTGTCCGATACTTTTTCCACCTCTGGATTAATAATATTTCTTGTTTCTTTACCAATCTCTTTAGTGTTGAGGAAGTAAATGCTGAATCGATTGAAGAATGTTGTATTTGTATGGAGCGCCACTCTGATGTTTCGTTATCATGTGCTCATAGCTTTTGTGAACAATGTATTCACCAATGGTGAGTAATCATCTATAAATAATATTTATACAATCTTAGTGTTTTACATTAAGGTACTGTAAGAAAACAAAATACATTGCAATAAGATACATTATTATACCTCAACTGTAAATTGTCCAATGAGAGAACTAGATTTGTTCCACGTGACCAGGGACGTAGATACATGTCATAATTGGGGGGTGCCAACCCAAAATTTCCGAATGAAATATCCCCCCCCCCCAATTCTTGGCATAATAATCACAATACTTTGCTAACTGCCGAAACAGAACGACAAGAACAAACACCATTGTTTATCACAGTTATGGTAGTAACGGTACTGCATTTTATCACATATACTAAAACTATTACACAAAATGTGACCAATTACTTCCAGTAGCTAGATTAAGTATAAGACACAATTACAATGGTCGTCACACGATATCTGCATGTTAATTTACGTTCAACTGACTAGTTTTCTGTTACCAGTACATCTAATCTACATTTAAACAGTATATTTTGACATAATCTCTTAAAATAGTCTTAAAGAAAACAGGTCCCAATTTTCAGAATAGAACTGTGAATTTTCTGAATATTGCAAATTTGTAAAAGTTGGGGGGGGGAGGGGTGACGCACCCCCAATACCCCCTTCACTACGGCCCAGCGCGTGACCAGTCAATTTATCATATAATTTCCCCCACTTCGTCGTATTTGACTCGAATACCCCGCTAGCTAGAAAACCCCGCTGTGGCGGGGAATATTGTAATGAGTACCCCGCTGTGGAGGGGAATTCAAACTCGAATATGAGATGATATACCCCGAACGCTAGTACACCGTTAACATTGTTTGATTTTTTCAGGTGTGATGAACACAATAACTGTCCTATTTGTCGCAATAAAGTTGCTGGTCAAGAGGAATTCTGGGAAATGACTGACAAACCAACTGATAGTGAGATGGCCAATTATGTACTGGGTTTCACACAGGCGTCTAATAAACCATAAATAATTTAGTTTTAAAACATTTTATAAGTTATACCAAAGGATATATTGATATTGTAGACAAGACTTTATTCAGTCGTCGCAACAACTTGCTCATTGCGAATGGGTCGATATTACCACACATGTCTATGAGCTGGGAGACACAGGTTCAAATCCTGCCTTTGCAATAATATCAGCAAATGGTAAAACTTTCGGGTCTTCTCGGATAATGACCTTAAATCGTAGGACCTCGGAACCCCTATCATATATAGGCTTCAAGCCTGTTGGGGTATTAATAAACTAGTCATTAGATACCATCCGTTCCCAGAGGCTCCAAAATCAACAGAGGCCTGAGACACACTTCTGTAAGCTTCGTTCTCAGGCCTCTCGATTTTTGAGCGTAGGTGGATGGGAAATGTTGACTCACTCGCAGCGAGTTGCGAACACATTCTTGAGAGTTGAGAGGACTAGATAAGAGGCTTAAATTACGTATCTCACGTTTGGAGATTTTACATATCCGTAATATTTAGGTCTTCTTGAACAAAATCATAATTAGTCTTGTCAGCGGAAAATTGCCATCTAGGCTGTCAAAGTTACCGGATGTGATGTCACAAGAGGCATTCCAAACCAGTTTTCTTTTGTTACTTACCACAAAAATGCCAGGGATGTGCTCACGCTGGGCGGCACGCCCGGCTTTATATAAAATTTTCAGAATCCCACCCGGAAGGTTTTTCAGTGCGGTACGTGCATCTATAAAGAATTTGCACAGCAAGTGATTTAATTCTTCGGGAGCAAGACATTCAATCTTTACGTTTTCCTTGTTTATTTTTTCAAGATAACGATAAAAAGATTTCATGTCGCTAGCGGTTTTCTTTAGTGTGTTCGCACTCTGTTGTTCTTTAATAAAATTCTCGATTTCTTGCTGACTATTTGATTCATGTTGGATTTCGTTGTTGTTTTCCTCCATACTTTCAAGTTTGTCAACGGTTTGAATTTCTAGGGCATTACCACCTTGCGTAATGCCCGACAATTTCCCGCTCAGGTCATTACGGCTTTTTCCGGACCGCAAATTAACCAATCAGCGTGCGTCATTTTGCTCAGCCATATAATAACATGGCTTATTGTACAAAATATAGCTTATTTGAGGTATTATAGTGGCCGAAATATAGTCTTCAACCACGCAAATCAACCACAGAGTGCGCATGAGCAAGACTAAATTAATCCCACAAGCGTTATGTTTTACGTTAATCTATAAGTTCAAACAATCCCTCCCGCCTAGAATTGCTAAAACCTATAGATTAACCAAAAACATAACGCTTCTGGGATTAATTTAGTCCTGGTCATGCGCACTCTGTGGTTGATTTGCGTAGTTGAAGACTATATTTCGGCCACTATAATACCTCCTTTACATAGTTTACTATGCAGGGTGATTAAACCTTATGTTATGTATGAAATAAGATTTAGGACCGACTCTGAACGTGTCATATTTATGCGCAGTAGAAACCATGTGCCATACCGCCGAGAAACTTGGCTATCATCAGTCTTAGATTACGAATAATCGACAATTATCAAATTCTCTTATTTTATGTATCTTAGATTAATTCCACTACCTAACCCCAATACTAACCCTAATCGTAATTTTAACCTCGTTCTTGTGTACCGCGCCCCATTATAATGGTAATCTAAGAGCATTTAATAAGAATAAATATGAAAGCTGCTAAGTTCTCAAAAGAACTGGATATAATTTGAAAAGGAGGAATAAGTAATGGTTAATTAATGGTACGAGTGCGATATGGGATTTAACATCGCGAGGGAAGCTTAATAGCCACGAGGGCCGCAGGCCCGTGGGATTTAGCATCGCTCGTACCCATTAATTAACCGTCTTGTCTCATGACACGCCCACAACGAATAAAAGACGTTTTTACTTGTCAGAGTGTGATAAGTATTTATCAGAGTGTGATAACTGTTTATTGCATATTAATGAGCTATTTTACCCGCAATTTCCCTCTCTTCAAAGCCCTGCCCACTTGAAGGTTTTTTATACAGTTGAATATGAGATTTAACACGTGTTTGGAAACAATGAGTTGTGGGCGTGTCATGAGATAAGAGAACTTCAATGTGTTGAAAAATACTTAAAGGTGCAGTCCAGTCCGTTCTGCGCATGTATGATATTTCAAACGTTAGGGACCCCACATGTCAACAAACTTTAACGGAATAGATTTGCGACAGTTCGAAAGCGAGTATTCGTTAAAGGTGACGAAGGCGCGAGTGGTAGTTTGATATATTATCCACATTTAGGAACCAAACAGCATCTTATAACACGCTTTTTAGGCGGAAAAGCTCAAGCGTGGAAAACAAATCCGCAATACTTCATGTTCAATGTTTATACAATGCAATGTAAACAAACGATGTAAACAGAAACGTGGACATGCGCAGAATGGACTGGACTGCACCTTTAAGTAAGAGTATAGACGACTTTCATAATGGCTGCCATTTTAAATATTCTTTTATGTGCATATAAATTAGTCTTTACTCTACTAACTGTGGCCTTTACAACCTCGTTACGAAGCAAAATTCTTTTGAATTGCTGACATGCAAACGAGGCCATAAAGGCTAATTTAGATGCACATAAAGGAATATTTAAAATATTTAAATTAGCAGCCATTATGAAAGTCGTGTATACTTAGTATATTAATGGACGACGTTTCGGACGATGTGTCTTTCTTCAGGTAAGATGGAGAATGAGAACATTGAATGAATATATCGCTCGCGTTGTTCTCATTCTCCATCTTACCTGAAGAAAGACACATCGTCCAAAACGTCGTCCATTAATATACGTACTTAAGTACTCTTAGTCCGGGCAATGAGTGAGGTAGGTATCACCTGAGCGGGTAATTTACGGGAGTAGGATTTTCTAGACCAGTTTTTGACGAAGAACTCGAATCTGGATGTTATTCAGGCAGACAAGGCTGCTTTTAAGAGTTATAGCGTAATTTAGCCTAATTTCCGTGTAAAATCGTTAGTTTTAAATATTTTGTTATTATTACTAGGAATCCCAGAAAAACAGGTCTACTGGACCAGTTTTGTATGTAGAATCCAACTGGCGAGGTATTTTTTACAAAAAAATATAACTGAGGCTGTATTTGACTATATTCTGAATATAGCCTCGTTTTCATGCAAATATGTAATTTGAAATAAATCGTGATGCTTATCAAATTAACGAGAATAACTTTTATACATTTGGAAGGGACATCCATATATGAGTGTTACAATATTAAATATACGAGAGGTGTCTCAAAATTAACATTTTCTAATTGGTTACAGTACTTTTATTATTCATCATCCGAACTCGAGCTGTATGCGTTGTCTTCTTCGTATCCATCATCACTTTCCCCATCACGCTCGACAAGTAGCTCCGGAACGTCGTCAGGATACGCTTCAACGATCCAATCGGTCTTTAAGTTAGGGAGCCAACCATGGAACTGTGGATCCTCCAATGCCATAATTGCGTACCATGCCTTGGTACTAGCCACATGGCTGTGTGCTTTCGTAGACTGCTGCTACATGGCGGCAAAAGGGAAATGTCAACAACATTGTGCTCTTTGGTCATCTTTCTCCAGAAAATAGCTGACCTTGCCTCGTTCACTTGTTCGGTTTTCTTTTCTCCATACAGGAAGCACACATACTTTTCAATGGCACCAAATATCTCGTCAGACATGCATCTCCGTCCACAACCGGCTGAAAATGTCCAAGAACACTGGATCTTTGCTCTCTTGTTTCCAGCAGAAGGGCTTTCCTTTGCGTAATAAACGTGCAACATAATCATTTCCAGTAAATGCGTGGTGTCCAGCCAATGCTTTCTTTTCCGGATTTGTAAGACTACACGAGTTCATGTGAAGGAGCTTTCTTGTCTTGCCAGAACCGTTGTCGATCTAGACTTGCACATTCCTGATTGGTTCCATTCCAAGTAAAATGATGAGAATATCGATATCACCAGAACTTGATCGTACTACACAGGTTATTGGTTGGTCATTACTGATCCTTGCAAAATGCTGAATCAAATACACAATTTTAGTATCAGCCTCCTCGTGGTCTGTTGCTAGTTCCCTTACACGAAAAGAACCGTTTTGCGCTATCTTGAGGCAGGCGTTCTCCCTAGCGAAGTATATAACACGCTCTCCCAGTTGATTCCTATTTTGAACCCACACTTCTTCGATAAGCTCAAACAGTCGCTCTTTGTTGTCACCGTTGCCAAGAAACTTCTTAAAATAATTTATTGATCGAACCTTGTACGTATCACATGCAACGTAGACGATGTTATACTGCCTTGGAAGATCTGAGAAGAGTCGTAATGCAACATCTTTAAACGTGTTTGGTACCTTAACCATGCTACGAATAATGGCTGCGAGATCGAGAATATAGACTCTGCGAGCATGTGGATCGTCGGGCACTTTGCGCATCGTTTTCAATCAATGAAGTTAACGCGGCATTGAACAGCTTGTTTTTGGCGGTTTTTCTTCTGATTCTATCGCATGTTGCCATCGATAGTGGGACTGGTGCAAGCGGGTAACACAGGGCTTTGTCGATGTTTATCGCAGCATTCTGTTGTTGTGACTTGGCAGCAAGAAGACAAAGAATGTCCCGCGGAACAGTGATTTCCTTAGATTTACCTTTCGCAGACACCTTTAGCTTCTTACTGACGTCCGTAAAACTCTTCCATTGAACTCGTTTTATGAGACTGAAATAAAGATCTTCCTCGGAACTCTCTGAGTTTAATCGCTCAAAGAATATGTCTCTTAACAATGTTCCACGCTCTTGAACAGACAAAAGGCTTTCTGCTACGTCATCTGGTAAGGAGCTACCAGAGGCAAGGTTGTACAATTTGTCGTGGTCCAAGTCAGTCTTGAAGGGATCAATAAAATCATTCTTCAACACATTTACGATGTTGTTGACGTTGTTCTTCGATTTTGTAACCCGCTTGCACCAGTTCCACTATCGATGGCAACATGCGATGGAATCAGAAAAAAACCCGCCAAAAGCGAGCTGTTCAATGCCGCGTTAACTTCATTGATTGAAAACGATGCGCAACTGCCCGACGATCCACATGCTCGCAGAATCTATATTCTCCATCTCGCAGCCATTATTTACGTAGCCGTTTAAACATGTTTCATTACGACTCTTCTCAGATCTTCCAAGGCAGTATAACATCGTGTTGCATGTAATAGCGACAAGGTCGTTATTAGGAGTGAGAATGTGCGTGTACCTGCTGATTTTAAGAAGTTTCTTGGCAACGGCGACAACAAAGAGCGACTGTTTCAGCTTATCGAAGAAGTGTGGGTTCAAAATAGGAATAAACTGGGAGAGCGTGTTGTATACTTTGCTAGGGGGAACGCCTGCCTCAAGATAACGCAAAACGGTTCTTTTTGTGTAAGTTAACTAGCAACAGACCACGAGGAGGCTGATACTAAAATTGCGTATTTGATTCAGCATGTTGCAAGGAGCAGTGATGACCAACCAATAACCTGTGTGGTACGATCATGTTCTGGTGATATTGATATTCCCATAATTTTACTTGGAATGGAACCAATCAGGAATGTGGAAGTCTACATCGACAACGGTTCTGGAAAGACAAGAAAGCTCCTTCACCTGAACTCGTGTAGTCTTACCAATCAGGAAAATAAAGCATTGGTTGGACACCATGCATTTACTGGAAATGATTATGTGGCAAGTTTTTTACGCAAACGGACGCCCTTCTGCCATGGAAACAAGCGAGCAAAGATCCAGTGTTCTTGGACATTTTCAGCCGGTTGGGGACGGAGATCCATGTGTCTGACGAGATATTTGGTGGCATTGAAAAGTATGTGTGCTTCCTGCATGGAGAAAAGAAAACCGAACAAGTGAACGAGGCAACATCAGCTATTTTCTGGAGAAAGATGAGCAAAGAGCACAATGTTGTTGACATTTCCCTTTTGCCGCCATGTATAGCAGCAGTCTACGAAAGCACACAGCCAGGGCAAACTATGGGGCTAGAATTTGGAGAAAACCCAATCATGGCATTGGAGGATCCACAGTTCCATGGTTGGCTCCCTAACTTAAAGACCGATTGGATCGTTGAAGCGTATCCTGACGACGTTCCGGAGCTACTTGTCGAGCGTGATGGGGAAAATGCTGATGGATACGAAGACAACGCATACAGCTCGAGTTCGCAACTAGAAAATGTTAATTTTGAGACACCTCTCGTATATTTAATATTGTAACACTCAGATATGGATGTCGCTTCCAAATGTAGAAAAGTTATTCTCGTTAATTTGATAAGCATCACAATTTATTTCAAATTACATATTTGCATGAAAACGAGGCTATATTCAGAATATAGTCAAATACAGCCTCAGTTATATTTTTTCTAAAAAATACCTCGCCAGTTGGATTCTACATACAAAACTGGTCTAGTAGACCTGTTTTTCTGGGATTCCTAGTAATAATAACAAATTATTTAAAACTAACGATTTTACACGGAAATGAGTCTAAATTGTGCAATATCCGGCTATAAATCTTAAAAGCAGCCTTGTTTGCCTGAATAACATCCAGATTCGCGTTCTACGTCAAAAACTGGTCTAGAAAATCCTACTCCCGTAAATTACCCGCTCAGGTGATACCTACCTCACTCGCCGCCCGGACTATCTTACTTAAAGTGGTACTACGATCAAATTTTTAACTTATCGATATTTTTACGTATTTATAAAGCAGAGCTGCTAAACGGTCGAAACCGTTTTGCGATTCGACGATGGCAAGTATTATTTTTCTGACTCCGAATCTGGAGTTGTTATGTCCGCCATTAATCGATCATGTTCTTGACCAGCGCAAGGAGTGACGTCAGACTCTCAACGCGAAGACTCCACATGGCTAATTCTATGTAAAGTAAATCCGTAATGATCAAGGTCCTTTTTTCAAATTCGTCCTCTGAAAGACTGGCCATTTGTTTTCTTCGAGAACTACGAACTTAATAGCCTTTTGTATGGTCTGCCAGCCACTCAAATTGGTAAGCTTCAACGAGTTCAAAACGCCGCGCTGCCAGACTTATATGCAATGTCCTTCGGTTCGACCATAGCACTCCTATCCTCTATAAGCTGCACTGGCTCCCAATCAAGCTTAGAATAGATTTCAAAATTCTACTAATCACGTATAAGGCCTTAAATAGATTGGCACCATCCTATATAACAGAACTCGTTACTATTAAGCTGCCTTCTTCCTACAACTTAAGATCTCACTCAGAATTGCTCCTCCAACGCCCAAGAATCAAGACCTCAGTAACCTTAGGGGACCGTTCATTCGCACTTGCTGCTCCTCTTTTATGGAACGCGTTGCCAGAAGAAATACGTACTATTAAGTCAATTTTAGTTTTTAAGAAACTTTTAAAGACATACTTATTTAAGAAAGCATATTATTAGCGATAATGTTCTATTTATTTATTTTTAGTTTTATTGGATTAATCATGCACTCCTAGGTTTTATTTTAAACTATTCTTAAATTAAATTTTAAACTATTTTTGCAATGCGCACCTGCGCAGTATAAATGTTAAATTATTATTATTAGTAGTAATGGTGGCAGTGATCTCAGAGCTCAACATACTTACTTCAAAATACCATTTAAATTTTTTTTTAACATCGATGTCGACCCTCAAATACTATTGTATGTTAAAGAAAATCTAAAAAACGGGGATGAATTTTCATCGTAGTGCCACTTATTTTTCGACACATTAAAGTTGTTTTATTTCTCTTTTTCATATCTAAGAGTATTTGACAATTACCGATTATTGTTAATCTACGTCTGAGGATATGTTGTGCCTCCATATAAACAGACCCTAAACAATTATCTGGTATAAAAGAAAACAGACATGAAGGTTTATTTATATAAATCTCTGACTATGAGGATGAAAGCACTGAAACTAATAGCAGAATATATGAACCCATTTTAAATTTACAATATCTCTCAAAATATTCACGATAATACTTCGTAAAGTGTCTATCACCCAAAATACGATATTATACTGATATAGATTTTACATGAAGTACTGAATAGTGTAACGTCAAAATGTTGTATGACGCGTCTTTTTTGATGTTCTATAAAGGTTTGTTTGTCGGAAATGCTAATGACTATGACGTCATTAGACTGTGACACCATTAGACTGTGACATCATTAGACTGTGACACCATTAGACTGTGACATCAAACAGTTACATTTCGGATCTACAATAATTATATTCTGCTGCTAGAGAAATTTTACCAAATTCAAATGTTAATAAAGTAAATGGTTTGAACCTAGGAGTATCATTAAATTAGATGTGTGAAGTTGATCGTCCAGGTTGTTGTAGTCTTGAGAAAGACAAATGCTCCGACTACCAGGACACTTATATTGGTGAAACCGGCAGAAACCTAAAAATCAGACTAGCTGAACACAAACGGGGACAGGACTAATCACATAGCTGAACACCACACGATTATATTGACTGGAACTCGGCTGAATATATATCGCCTTTAACGCAAACTACAAACAGCGACTTGATTAGAAAGTTGGTATACTAACTTGGAACATAAACCACTTAACAGATCACCGACACCATACAAAAGACTTCTTCGCACGCTCCAACGAACAATAGACCTACCGACAAACAATATACTCACGCTTAACTCATGACGCAACACCCACTCACACTAATTATGACACAAACAAACGATGACGTAATGAACCAGACTTATATTTAGGCAAACCCTGACAAACACGCTTTACTGGACTCCGCCGCTGAGGCCGTCGAAACGTCAGTCATGACCAACAATAGTATTTCTCAAGACTACAACAACTTCACAAGATCAACTTGGACAATCGACTTCAATGGTAGGGATTTTATCAACTTTTTCACTCAAATCCTTAACCTGTCTAAATTGGTTGTCGAAACGTCAGTCATGAAGGCGAGGTGAATATCGGTGAATAAAAACTGAGACGAAGTCCAGGTTTTTATTCACCGATATTCACTGAGCCGGAGGTGAATAATTGTTTTAGTATAAATACACATTTTCCCACTCTTAGGAACAGCATTTCCTTCAAAAATACCAGTTTCTTGACTTTTTTCTCCTGTCACTTTGACAAATCGGCTGGCGGCCATCTTGAAAAAACGCTGGAGGTGATTATCGAGAAATAATCCGAGGTAGCTCGACCAATCAGCGCACGCAATTTCTATAATCACCTAATGTATTTATACTCATGTTATAATATTAGAAAACAGTTTATAATATAAAGTAGAGAATAACAGTCTATCACAATACAGAAAGAAAATAAAGCCAAATGCCTTAAATGACGTCACACTCATCATTTCAGACAAACAAATCTTTCTAGAACATCAACGCAAAGCTCAAATCATAAAATATTTTGACATTCAACTATTTACTTCATGTAGAATGTCTATCAGTAATATTGTATTTGGGGTCTTACTTTAACACGCAGTATAAAATAGTATTACAAACTTTTAAAACGTTTTAAAACAAATACATATAATTTACGTAATAACTGGACTAAATCTCGTTTGTAAATGACGTCACGTCCGCCATCTTGGTTGATTTTTCGGTTAAGAAACGGGATAACCTTTCATGTTACTCCATCACCAATATAAACATCACTGGATAACATCAAGGGAATCGAGGTGGGAGGGTTAGGAAGACACTTAAGACGAGGGGTTACGGTTAGAAAACTCATTAGGTGGGGGGTTATTTCATGACGATTATATACCTCGATTCATTTGGTGATGGAGTAACATGAAAGGTTAACCAAGAAACGGATACGCTGTTGACAAACCGCTGACTGTCATGTTTGTTTTGGCACGTGTTTAGCCATGTGTGACCGTGAATTACTGAGTCGTCTTCTGGACGATCCTTTTATTAGTATTAAGGTTAGTATTAGCAAACCATTAGGCGGGGGGTTAGAAAACCATTAGGCGATAGCAGTTCCATTCTCACATTGATAGTAAATAGATTACCTACTAGTTGATTACGTTACTAATTTAATACCATATCTTATATTTTGTAAATAGCTCTTATCACTATTCTTCTACATGTACATGTACACTATTATCCTTCTAAATCGACATATCCAAATAAATTACATCGATTTGTTTACCGAGATCTAGTTGACGTCCTATTTTGTCGAAAACTTCGATAAGTTGAGTAACACATTTTTTCCCAGAGAATAAGCCATGTTGACAAGAAGAGATTTGATTGAAAACCTGATCTTTAATGTTATTAAATACGATATGGTCTTTCAAGTTAACCTTTATACATTAAATTTTTATTGATTTACAAATGTTAAAAACAAACTGAATAGTTAAATAGTTAAAAACAAAGGGATTACAATGGTTAAACAAATATAAAATATTTTTGAAACATGCAAGTCTTCAGAAAATATGGCGTGCCACGATTTTAAAATGTAAAGCACTTGGTACACTAAAAATTAAGAAACAAAACAAGAAAATGAGTTTCTTGACAATCCTACATGGATTGAATAATATACATGATTAAGGTGTAGGATAATTTTAACAGCGGGTTGGTAACTAAATACCTCAAGGTACGTTTACACACAGCGATTATTCGGCCCGATTTATGGTTGCACCCGTTCCTCACGTTGTAAGCAATAAATTATTGGCGTTGTAATAGCATTGTAACCAATAAGTTATTGGATTGTAATATACGTTATGATTACAAGCGCATGCGTGTAACAGTCAATTACTAGTCCCACATTCATAGTCTCTCTCTCTAGTCTACTACCCAAGTCGTGGTGATTAGTGACGGAGAAAGTACGGCCGGGGGGTTAAGGTTAGAAAACTCGCTAGCCGGGGGGTTGGTTACAATCCAATAACTTATTTATTATTTATTTATTTATTAACTTTACAACCAAGCAAGAAAGCAAAATAATTAATACAACGGTTAAAAATAAAAATAACAGACAAAAACAGAGCAGTCTTGAACATGGTTGAAGGTATGGTCAACAAGACATGTGTCCCATGTGACGTACTATTACGGATGATCGGAGATAGATTGTTCCAGAGAAAGACAATTCGATTAAAAAAGGAGTTCCTAAAAAGAGAGGTCCTGCAAGGATTGACTTGAAGCAAATTGTCCTTGCTAGAACGGGTGCGAGACGAGAGGTGAGAAGAAAAGGTAACAAAAGAGGAGATGTCTAGATCGTAAAGGCCTTGTTTACATTTGAAAAAAGATGAGATCCTTTATTTCAAGCCAGTACGATATAGGTAGTAATTTCAGCTTTTTAAGACGCTTGGGATAAGACAAATCGTAGTCTTGCAGTATAAATTTGGTAGCTCGTCTTTGAACTCCAGGAACGCAAGATAACGTGACGAAACTTGAGATGCCCAGATCTCACTAGCGTGAGACAAGTGAGATCGGAGAGTAACAATTAATTTAGCGCAGTTCCTGCGAAGAAAGCCAAGCAAGCGGTTGGCTTTGGCAGTACAACTGGCAATATGAGGGGACCATTTAAGGTCATTGCTGACAATCCATAATGTATTGCTTACAACGTGCGGAATGGCTGATGGTTTAGATGTGTTAAGAATGAGAAACTGTCAGCGGAATGATTGTGGGCTCATCTTTCTCCTTACTTACCATTCATCTAAACCATAAATCGGCTCGATTAATAGCAGTGTGTAAACATACCTTTATTAACGTGTGCTAAAAATCGGCTATAATATATCGGCACGGCTTTCATCCTGTCTGTTTCGTGAGGAGTATATATTTAGCAATACGCGCGTAGACTTTATAAAATGCTAAGTAATCGGGAAGAAGACATTTTGTGTTAGGCAAAGTAAAAAATATAAAGTAGTTTATCGTCCCCGCCCGCACCTTTTTCCCTGCTGCATCAAAATGTTTTTTTATTTTATTTACATCGAAAATCTGTTTTGTTTTCGGGGCCTTTTACGCCCTTTTCGTACCTTTCGGGACTTTTCGGTTCATTTTGGGTTTTACGCGCCAGTTTGTTTTGGCGCAATCTTGTATCAAAGCAGTTGCAGAGAAATCCATTCGATTCTGTCATGGTTTTTGTTTGTAATACAACATTAAATAGGTTTATAATAGGTGTTAAAATTAAGTTTTGGTAGGCGATGGCCATTTTGGAGAGGCAGCACGAAAAAATAAAGAAAAAAGTGCCCGCATTCTCCTTTTTTTTTCAAAGTCAGGACGATAAACTACTATATATTTTTACTTGGCCTAATTGTGGCAAAAATCTGGTTTTTAACCAGATGCATAAACAAAATTTGCTACGGTTTGTTTTCATGACTTTTCCGTCACCACCTTGTTCTCAATAGACTTGAAAAGTGCCGTGACTTAATAAACAAATTGTGAAGGTTACGAGACACAAATTATGAAACTTACCATCGAGAATGGAGCAAGTGACCCTCGTTCCCAGTACTCTCTGGCCGAGCGTTAAAGTCCCGGCTATACAATGCCTCGTGATTTTATAACTCGTTAATTCCCCCGTTCCCCCGGAGAAACGTTAATCCACGGCCATTTCCCGTTAATTCCCCGGCCTGTCCCGGGGGTCTGGGTTTCAATTGACTAGGCATTAATAATTCATGAGGAAAACACAAAGGAAAATCATCACCGAGACGTTGTTGGGATATGTGATCTTAATTAGCATAACATTTGTGGCCTCGCTTTTCAACATACGTCAATCAGATAATAAACGCCTTCTCGTGTATGATATATTACTAAAAAGGAGAAATAAGAGAACTTCAATGTCTCGAAAAAATACTTAAACACGGAGTGCTCACCCCTCCCCCTCGAAGTGGAAGCCCCTCCCCCTCGAAACAATGGAGTCTTTGAAATTTGAAAAGTCAATTCAAACAATGGAATCTCGAAACAATGGAGATTTTGTTGTTTTATTACTTCTCATTTCTCTCTGTTTCCTGACCAATCACAGTAATTGAACTAATTATGATTGGCACGGTGAGCATCGACGATGAGTCACATCATTCGAAACGTCGGCCATTAATATACGTAAGTACTCTTACAGTATTTTTCGACACATTGAAGTTCTCGTATTTCTTCTTTTCATATTATATCCAATAGTACAAAGAACTCGTGAAGTTATTTGCCAAATTGGAGAAAAAATATCTGTCTTTCTGAGAAAGTCGCGGAAGCCGAGTTCCCTCTCATAAACAACGATGTTACCACAAACAACTTATACAATTCGTTTCCGTCAGAGTTCAAAAAACAATTTGGGGAGAGGATGTTTCACTAGATCCTTAGCAGGGGGTACTATAGCTAATATATAGACGCCCTATTTCAAAACTTTAGCTATAAGGTTGTCGCCATATTTATGAAATATGTCTGCAGGTTAGATATCAAAACTAAAACACACGCGTCATAATACGTACATTTACACACTGGGACCCTTCATACTACTACCACAGCCTAGCAACCACCCACTGAGGCGCGCACTTCGTCGCTTGAAGACGTGGCGATCAGGTTCAGAACCCTGAAGAAAATAAAAAGAGAAACGTATATTGTTGACAAAACAATCCGTACTAGGACACTTTGCGCGAAGTTTTGACTAGAGTAAACACCAGTTATTAAAAAAATTTCCAACCAGGATAACCGCAGGCTGAAATTTGGACCCTCTAAATAAAAACTTTAATTAAGGCGAAAAACAAAGTATTCTATTTCTGGTCAGCGCACACGTCATCTTTGACTGTGCGCTTGGATGTTACTCCATCACCAATATAAACATCACTGGATAACATCAAGGGAATCGAGGTGGGAGGGTTAGGAAGACACTTAAGGCGGGGGGTTAGGGTTAGAAAACTCATTAGGTGGGGGGTTAGGGTTAGGATCTAAGTTGTTTTGGGTTAGCGGTTATTTCATGACGATTATATACCACGATTCATTTGGTGATGGAGTAACATGAAAGGTTAACCGTGCGCTTCAACGTTTTTTTATCAAAACCGCTGATCAGTTGCGTGTTTGTGGGCACAGACATCCCAGCAGACAACAATCATGAAAAAAGCCGCGTCAATTCTGGACCGACCCACTGACCAAAAACAGAATACTTTTTGTCCCAAGCGTGATAATTATAAACAGGTTTTTAAATAAAAAATCAGTTGATTGTACTATGGCAAAGTCCCAAAAGCACATCCATACATGTCCAATACTGTCGACCCGTACGATTCGTGAAGGCACTCCACTTGACACGACTCGTAAATGAAACTTCACGACACGTTATCTTAACCTCATGCGCGTCGTTAATCAATATCACCACCAGCTGTGCGCACGTTGCCAAAATTTATTAACAACTCGTACGGGTCGTAAATGACAGATTAACGACCCGTCAACATCCTCCGTTTACACTATCAAATAACACTTCATACATGCTCAATGTTGTATTGCTTCGTTTTTTAAAAACTAATTCAAATGAAACTATTGGAAAGGCTAATTTAGATGCACATAAAAGAATATTTAAATCAGAAGCTATTATGAAAGAGGTCTATTGAATGGATAGAAAATTAATCGACTGGATAGAACTTATCCACCAGGTACATGTAGGCTATCCGTGCTTCCAACAACCCCTTTCTGATACACATTTCATGGCCCATTTAAAGAAGTGTCAGTGTGTCACATGTTTCATTGTTCTCAACACCGTGATTTTTCATTTTAGATATCAAATAACTAAGAATCTATCGAACGCTAGTTTAGTAAAATCGTTTAGGCTAAAAGGGATGACTCAAAAGGACCTTTCTGTTTTTGTCTGGTCTTTATTTTTGGTTAGGTTAGGGTGAGCTATGATTAGGATTAAGATTAGGATCAAGGTTAGGATTAGGATTATTATTGGGATTAGGGTTAGACTAGTTCTTGAAAATGAGAAGGTCCTTTTGAGACATCCCTTTTAGCTTTCACCTTGTAAAATCTATTATGAGATTATTTACCGAGAACGAGGTGCAGCACAACATTGTTCACGGAGTACAATACAACAATAGGGACATTTAGTTTGGCGTTTTTTCTGGCAAACCTCAAGATGTCACGTGACCATGGTCTTGTCGTCGCGTTCACGTTTCAACGTTTGGACGCCATTCTAGAGGTAAGTGACTTACGGCAAGGGTTTTTAGCAACTTAAAATGTAGGTTTTTGTATTTTAATGCTGCTTAAATGCTACGTTTTTAACGTTTAACATTGAATTATATATGAGATTTGGCATTTACATAACGTAGTGTGAGTGAAGGGAAAACAAACATGGCGGCTCTAAATTATGTGATTGAAAGTGGACCATCATGCTAAAGTTGATTATGGTTGTTAAACCGCTAACTGCAGTTTGTCGTTTCCCGGGATTAACGTGATGTCCCTAATGTTCACAGGGTACAGCATATCATATTGCTCACGACTGTTGACAACTTCTAAGAGGTTGGACGTTTTTATGCGTGTGGTTAATGTTTATGAAATTGACCCAATTCCTGAATGTCGGCAGTCACAGATATATTATCCTCTTTAAAGTCTACAATTTCATATTTTCATACCTCATCTGAAAATTCACAATCGCCGAGTTTCCTTTTTACTCCTGTCTCATTTCGTCTTTCTTTCGATTGTTTTGATTTTTCTGACTCATTGTTTTCACATGCATTCCCATAATCCTGTTCGACGTTTCCACACTCTGGTTTCCTGTTTTCTTTTTCGTCTTTGTCGCTTTTTGATGGCGATTCTGAATCACTTAATGAAAACATCTTGGAGACACCTTCGCG